>VMDR010019899.1:0-17969 GCA_007922815.1 Macrotus californicus | reverse complement strand
TGGACTGAATGCCGGCCTGCAAACCAAAGGGTCACCGCCAGTTGATTCCCAGTCAGGGCACGTGCCTGGGTTGTGGACTAGGTTCCCCAGTAGGGGGCTGCTCAAGAGGCAACCACATATCGATGTTTCTCTCCCTCTCTTTCTCCTTCCCTTCCCCTCTCTCTAAAAGTAAAATAAATAAAATCTTAAAAAAAAACCACCTTTAAAAAAACGTTTCTAGACACAGTATCTAAAAACAACTCAACTGACTTCTCACTGAAAATTTTAAAATAGGGACACTTTTACCAAAGGAAGAATTAGTGTTATGTACTCAAAATTACCAGGGGGAGGGGCATAATTTTTCCTTATCCAAAAAGTGTGTGGGTCTAAAAAATCTGCCCATTGGGAAGATGCAGTTTTCTTCTAGGTAAGTGCTCACACAAAAGGGGCCACATACAAAACCTGACCAGCTCAGGAAAGGCTTGTACAGCGGCCTTACAAACTCAGAGACCTAAAGTAATCACATAGGATGGTCTGAAGTTAAAACTTTCTCACTATAAGTGGGTGTTGGCAGGTAGTCGTGTCCTAGGCTGGCATCTTCCCTGACAAAAGTCCATCCTTACCTTAACTGAGACTGACCATTGACTTTTTGCATCTATAATAGCACACCTTTGGAATGTCAGAGTGATCTTTTCAGACTCATCAGGAAACAACCTACCACCAGAGCAGGAGATCACAGAATCATTCATTGTTATTTTGTTCCCCAAATACTGTCCCCATGTGCGGTAAATGTTAACTGTTAACTACCCTGTACCCACTAATGTAAAGGAGGTATGTGTCTCCATTTTACTTTTTATCCAATCCCAGAGATTTCCCCACTTTTTTTCTCCATCTCCCTAATCTACCACCAATAGATTTCACGTAACCCCCTCCCCTGCCTCCTCCTTTGATTGTAAGGTATAAAATAAGCTGCAACACTTCCGTTCTCTGTAGCATCTTCTCAATCTGCTGAGCTTTTACTTCCCAGCAAAGGTCATTTTGGCTCAGATAAATTCTTACAAGACTTTTTCTTAGGCTGGACATTCCTTCGTCCACATAGCATAAGGGGTATTTCTAATTTAACTGTACAGTGCAAAAAACTGACATGGAAAGAAATTATTGTCAGTGAAGTTAGACAGTGAAGTTGGCCCAAAGCAGAACCTTCCTCCTCACTCGGTTTAGCGACTGCAAAACACGCTGAGGGAGCTGCTGAAGTGGAGTGGCATTACGGACAACTACTGGGGTCTGCCAGGTTACTCTAAAATAACTTAGGGAGTAAGTGAATCTAACTCAGAACTGCGTTTGGTATCCCCAGAACCGGACTGTCCCCAATACCCCCACCACAGGCAAAGCAGACCTCCCTCATGGGAGAAATCTGGAAAACTTTTATTAGCATATATTTTCTCCTCTGCTTTCTCCTACTATGAAGTGTCTATTTCAACTTTTATTTCTTTAACTTCACAACCACCTATACTGCCCAATGGAATGGGCTAACACATAGAACATAGAACATATCAGACTTCACTTTGTAGAATTAGGTTTTCATTTAAAAATCTGACAACTGTGTGTGTGACAGAGAGACTACTTGTCATTCACATGTAAACTCATTTATAATATATAGCACTAAGTTCACCTCATGGGAAAGAAAATGAATTTATTTTATTGTGTAATTTTATTTTCATTTCTATGATAAACATGTTTCTTTTGTTATAAACATGCTATTTTTTCATTTAAAATACTATAGGTATGTGTGAATGGTTTGAAAAACTATTGGTTATAAATTCCACAAGTCACTACTGTATGGGCATCTAAGAATCAAAAAAAAAAGAAACATTTCAAAAATATATGTGACAAGGGATATTAATAGGGTACTAGTAGGGATTCCTTCTTCATATGATAAAATATTAATTCTCTCTCTTAAAGTTTAAGTTTTGTAGCACTGCTTAAAACTACAGCAATAAAATGAAACTGTTTTCTGAAAGCTTTTCATGGGATGAGTGAGTTCATTAAAAAAACGCATTAAAAAAATCTCTTCTAAGGCAAACAGAATCACTTCAATAAATTGAAGCTCAGCCAAAAAGAACAACCTGTGGGTGCAACTCAGAAAGGAAGAACTACAGCAAACCTGGTGGGTATTCCATAACAACATTTGAAATTCTGCTTGATCTGCATTGAAGACGTTTGGAAATGTCAGTTAAAAACAACAACTGTCTCTACTTTCAGTACTTTTATTGAGCACTTCTAATTTATTTCAGCCATTCCCCTCCAAGGTGGGCTCCTATTCCACAATACCTAAAATTTTACTCAAGGGCAATAAAGAGATTTTATAAACACCCTTGTTATTCAACAAGCCTTGCATGGATGCCTACCATGTACAGCAACTTGCTGGGAAACTTAGAGAAGTCAGCAATAAAAGGTAGATTTCCTGTCTTGGGAGAATTTGCAATTCATTTGGAGGGCTCCAAGTAGGAGGTATGCAAATGGTGCAAAACCACCAATCTGCAGGAATAAAAGAGGACAATAAAGACCATGAGCAAATAAGTGCCTAAAGAAAAGATCTAAAACACTAATTCTAAAGAATACATGCCCCCCTATCCTATATTTATTGCAGCACTATTTACAATAGCCAAGATTTGGAAGCAAACCAAGTGCCCCGTAAAACACGAGTGGGTAAAAAAGTGGTGGTACATTTACACAAAGGAAAACCACTCAACTGTAAAGAAAAAATGAAATCTTAACCTTTTGCGACAGCCCAGATAGACCTGGAGAGTATTATGCTAAGTAAAATAAGTCAGCCCTGGCTGATGTAGCTCAGTGGATTGAGTGCTGGCCTGCAAACCAAAGTGTCGCTGGTTCAATTCCCAATCAGGGCACATGCCTGGGTTGTGGGCCGGGTCTCGAGTTGGAGATGCGAGAGGCAACCACACATCGATGTTTCTCTCCCTCTCTTTCTCTCTCCCTACCCCTCTCTCTAAAAGTAAATAAATAAAATCTTTAAAAAAAAAGTCAGGGAGGGAAAGACAAATAACACATGGCTCACTTGTAAGTGGAATCTAAAAAAAATTAAAAAAGTAGAAATAGACTCACAAATACAGAGAACGGACTGACAGCTGACAGAGGGGAGGGAGGTTGGCAGGATGGGTGAAAAACGTGAATGGTTCAATAAGTATAAATTCGTAGTTACAGAACAGTGTAAATTACAGCATTGGGAATATAGTTAATAATATCATAATAACTATGAATGAGGTCAGGTATGTACTTGAAATATGGGAAGGACCACTCTGCAAAGTACATGATTTTCTAACCACTATGCTGTACCTCTGAAACTAACAGAATAATACTGAATGTAAACTGTACTTTAAAATAAAAGAAATAAAATAAAACCACGAACACCTTGATATTTGTACATATATACACCTATATTTTAAAAATTAAGTCTTCGATACTTCTAAGGATACAGCTCTAAAATTAGTCCCTACCCTCAAATAAAACTACAAATAGTATTTTCCAAAACATATACCATAGACTTTGTATGTATGGGCTCTTAGCTTTTCTTACCCAATATACTTAATATAATAATAGGGTCTATAACAGGTTCAGGTTTAATTGACAGTTTTGAGGTAAGTCAACATTGACAAGGAGTAAAAATTTAGTTCTAGTAAAAAATAGGTACAAACTGTGGAGGGGTGCAGAGAGGAAAAGCTTTCCTCCATCCTCTTAGGGTCCCTGGTTGGGTCTAAAAATGAAACTGACAGACAGATAAACAGAAGAAAAGTATAAGAATTTATTTATTGCAAGTTTTATATGACACCGGGGCCTTCATAAAGAAATAAAGACTCAAAGAAATGATTTAAAAAAAAAGAGAAATGATCCATTCCACAAGGTATATCAGGAGTAGGTGTGTCGCGAATTTGATTTTAAAAGCAATCACAGAACTGGATTAAAGGAGAAGGAAAGCAGTATTTTCCCAGCAAAACAGCATGCACAGGGGAAATTAGCAAAGACAGATCCATTTCCACCATAAAATGGGATTCCACAGGATCTGGGGCTATTTTATTCTAACCCAAATATCCACCTGCCCTGCATTCAAAAAATACATCAGAGGCATAGCTCTGTGGTAAGGTGCACAGATTTAGGGGTTAAGCAATCTGGATCTCAGTCCTTCCTATTTGCTAATCATGTAACTTTGGGAAAGCTTATCATGGTAAGCATCTGTTACTCCATCTTTAAAATGAAGCTGATTATACAATCTATGTTATAGGGCTGTTCCAAGAACATAATAACGCACATATATCACTTGGTACAGTCTGTGATACAATTTAGAATGTATTGTAGCCACGTAAGTATTGTACTGAAATAAACTGAGTTTGGGACTCAGTTTATAAGGAAATGACAGAAGAGGACCTGAAAGGCAAGTTCAGTTCAGGCCATGATTCTTAAACTTCAGTGTATGTCCCAATTCCTTTGTTAAATCACAGATTCCTGCCCTCCCTTCCCCGCCAAAGTTTCACACTCAGCAGATCTGGGGTGGACTGAACTCTGCATGTCTAAGTTCCCAACTGATGATGACGCTCCGCTCTTGCAGAACCACTGAGTTTGCAGGCCAGTGAAGTACCTTCTATGACAGAAAATGACTTACGTCAGTGATTGTCCAAATGTGTTCTACAGACCTGTAGGAACGCCAAAGTGAGTACTTGTGAATTTCCAGGGTGTGCATTCCATTTATTTATAATGGTTATGAATATTATTTATAATGGTTCAGAATATTTTTTTGTCACAAATGAAAATCTAATATTTGAAATAATGTGGACTTTTCTATTTCAGGCTAGATATATAAAGCCATGTACATTCAAAGCTATAAAATACATTATTTTCAGTAAGGACTTGAACTAGAATGGAAAAAAATGATCAATAAACTCTTTTTGTGGGAGGCTTGTCACACTTCTCAAATGGCCACCTGTCACTAAGTCAATTATGTGTCTTGACCTCTGACACTTTTCCCTCCACTTCCCTCTTCCCCACATCGTGCATCTTGTCACTGGCTCCTTGTAGAGTAACTGATGTCAGAACCTCCAAAAAAATGGGGAGACAAAGGAAGTCAGACACTCGACTGATTATGGACCCAAACAAAAACCTCAAGTATATCTGTATGGACAAAATTTTGTTTACAGTTAAGTTGTGTTTCTATAAAGAGAAGATAACTATTATATATGAAGAAAAGATGAACAAAATGTATCATATCACTAACACTGTGCTTTCAAAAGCTGAAAGATTCAAGGGGAAAGTAATTCATAACCCATCATAAGACTTCACTTTTCCTTTTTGCCTTCTCCATACATTCAATCACTTCGGCAAGCCCACATTTTCCCTTTCCTCTCTCATCTTCTTCGGTAAAAATATTGAGCCATAAGGAAATAAGGAAGAAATACTATTAATGCTTTTTTCCCTTTCATTTTCTCCTCCTCCTTCCCTAAAAATAGCTTTCCTGCCACTACCAGATCCAAATTACTCACCTTTGGCCCAACCATCAGGTTTATATTTACTTCTTAAGGTGGTTGCCATGACTACACCTGAAGGTACCAAGCAAGGAGTGGGAGGTCTGATGCATAAAATCTAGTGCAGCTTGGTAAAATTGTGGCAACATGATAACTGACTTAAAGGATTTAAATAAATAGCCTCCACAGATAAAACCCTACTGATTTGGTCCCCTTTGACATGGATGGCCTTACTGACAGGAGCTGGGCTTTGCTGCGTGATTGACATGCAGGAGAAGAATTCCCACAGGTTCCAGCAAACACTTGTTCTTCTCTCAGCATGGGCTTAAAATTATACTTTTACCCCCTGCTTATAATAAATTGCCCCTACACTACACAGTTCATTTTAACATTTCATCTGACAAGAAGTCACCATAATTGCCTCTCTAAAAGCATAGCAAAAAGTAAATCCTGCAGATTTATTACCATCTGTCAGTACACCTGTGGGAGCTTTGTGTTATGGCACACCTGGTAAGACATTCAGAACTGGTGCAAGGGTCTTCTGATACATACAGGGAATGTGAAAAACAGCAGTTAAGTGACCTGCCCCACATGTCAGGAGTGGAAGGCTCACCAGGGGAACCACATCAAGGACCAGTCACCTTGCTAAGAAAGGATCCGTATTATGTCCCAGCAAGTACCTATCGCCCGTGAGAGATTAATAACCAGAGTAAACCAAAGGGAGACATTTTGTAGTATAAAATTAGGCTGTGAATATATAGGAAAAACACTGAGCTTATGTCCCTATTTCCAATGCCCACAATTCCATGAATTTTGTTTATAATAAATAACCTTGTATATGACCTGAAAACAGCATTACAAAACTCCAGATTCCTATAGCCTTTGGGGAAGCAAAATCCTCCTCTAGTTGTGAGTGTTGGTAGTTAGCAGTTAATCATTTAACTGAGTCAAAGCCAGTTAGTAACTATAATTTTAACTAGTCATGCATGGATTTCAGCTAGCACCCATGAAAATGCAGTTGAATTCAGCTTTTTGTTAGTAATTTTGACTGGAATTGTCTATCCATGGAGACAGAAAACATGGTTCAAGAGCAAACTTAGGAAATAAGCTATGATGTTAATCTAGTCTCACCACTAAGAATCAGATCATTGCTGAGCAAATCACGCCGCTGCTCTTCACAGTCACGTCATAAAAGACTAAAGAGAAACTGAGGCCACTGTCTTCTCCTGTATTGTCTCTACCTTATTGATTCTTCTTGGGGGGAGGCCTCGTTTCCCATCTCTTTTGTTTTCTAACACTTTCTCTCCTTGATCATCTTCTTCACTAGAAAATATCTCAATAAAAACACCCCAATGGCACCCATGAGCAGATTTCTTATAGAGGTAAAGTGGACACAGCATTAGTTGACTCTGGAAATACAGAAAAAACTTTGCGAATACAGAACATGAGATTAAAGTATTGAATAATGATCAAATTAACATGTTAGCTTTAAATTGTGAAAAATAAAAAACATCAAAATCATTATTCAGACACGTTTGTCACCCTTTAAAATGTATCCAAGAAAACCGTGCTCACCCATGAACACGCTATTATGAAACAATATGCATACATAAGTTACAGTAATTGTGTGAAACATGAGTTAAACCAACGTTGGTGGGAAATTAAAGCCCTGAAACCATGGTGAAAGAATAAGTAATTGTGTAGATAATAGGAGTTCAGTTTTATAGGAAAAAAGTGACATGAGTAAAAAGCATTACTAAGAGAGAGCACAAATAATAGAGAATAATAAAAACATTTTTTAAAGTCCCACTATTTGGGGAAATTCACATTGCTAATAAACATGCAATATACTTATATCTCAGTTCTGCCCTGCTATTCAAAAATGACTTCTATTATATATACTTATATTATGTCAGATAATATAAACACAATATCAGAGGATGAGAAGCTTTCATGCAGCAAAGAAGACATGCCCTCCTTGTGGGATATGTTACGGAGAATGCACCACTGTGAGGAAGAGATCCATGAACCAGCGTATGAAAAGCCTACCGCAGCCTCCCATCTACGGCCCACTTCTAAACTTGGAACATATTTAGCTACCTTGACAGTCAACTTTCCCAAGCAGAAGAGCTTCTCACAAGCTGGGCTTTGCAGATTATCTCTAGGCTGTGTGTTTCAGTCCACTTGGCTGCAGCCTGCCTGAGTGTCACTGAAGATGTTCATTATGCTGTGACATACACATGGGAGAAAAAAAAGGCAGTTAAACGGTCAAAGTTCGAGTGAGTAGAACAGGAGGAATCAATAGAGACCGGGGTTTTGTGGGCTGCAGCTGTCAGGAAAATCCTTATGAAGTGGCAGGAGTGGGAAGTGGGTGTGGAGCTGAACCCTAAAATTAATTCCAGCATTTGAACCTGGTAATATAAACCTGTGATTACTTTAGAAGCTTCACACTAAAACGTCATAAGATGCCCTTTAATCATATCTCCATTCAGTAAAAAGACATTCAAAATAAAGTCAGAGTCCTGCCCCAAACCTTAAAAATAAATATAACTGTGTGAATGCATCTGTAAATACTATCATTTATCCTCCTTGCAGATTTTCAACTTCCCATCCCCAGTGGTGTCCCAGGTGGGGCAGGGCAGGCCACCCACTAGGTGCTCCGTTTCTTTTGGTTTCTGTTTTGTTTCTCTTCTATAATTTAAACACTACTATAAAAATGCAGGCAGAAAAGATATAAATTAAAAAGACGGAATACAAATCATTAGTGATTATTGAGAGTTTACGATGTGTCAGGCTCTGTGCTGCTTTATATGAGTTAATTTATTTCATATTCAAAGTTATCCTGTGAGGTAGGGTTGTTTTTAAGCTCATTTTATAAAGAAGGGAAATTAGGCACAGAAGTTTAACTGACTCAAGTCACAGTAAATGGTCAAGCCAAGGCAGAGGGAAGAAAAATGATTGAGAGAGAAGTAATAGATATGTAGATAGGTAGGTGGGTAGGTAGGTAGATAGACAGACAGACAGATAAGTATACAGATAGATAGGGATTTAAAAACAAAAGAGAAATATCAAATTCTAATAATGTCTGACCACTGGGTGATGGGCAAGTTTCTTCTTTCGCACACCGCTGTGTGTTTCCTAAAATATCCACAATTAACAAAGACTGCAATTATAACTTGCAAAAATAAGGGAAAGCAAAAAACATTACTATTAAAAACTGCAATTGAGTGATAAAAAGTAAAAAACCAAACGAGACACTGAGTAACAAGGTGGAAACTGATTTTAGATGAAAAATAACAAGAATGAGCGTAGACTTATTTCCTATCATAATGTGCACATTTCAAGGATAATTACAGGTCAAATAAACACACACATCTGAACAGAAGGAAGTCTCTGTCTGTGAAAGCAAGCTTTGAAAAGCAATTCAATTAATTTGAAAAAGATTTAAAATTTAGAGAAGGATTGGAAAGCTGATGTTACATGGTACAGCTAATTAAAACTGTTTGAATGCACTTTTTCTTTTTAAATTGTGACGGGAAAGAGAAAGAGATCAGTGCCTATTCTTCACAGCTGAGGAAAATTATTTGCTTCAGAAGGATTCTAGGCAGGTTTCTAGAATTAAATTGGTGGCAGTAATCATGTTGTTATTAGTGTAATTGCTTTCTGACATCTGTTTCCCTGTCACAATCAATTCTTTGATAATAGCAATCACACAAATAGTATATGAGTATATCTAATCGGTAATGTCTAAGGCTTCTCCAAAATCAAAGTGAAGGTATATACCAGTGACACATGCTCCTCACCAAATGCCCCTTCCACCATGTGACACTGCGTACGATCTGTCACACAGTAACGAGGCCAGGCCCTCTCCTCCTCTCCTCTCACAGTAACTTATCTTCAGTAGTTTTTATGATGCCACACTCATGTAAATGTGAAAGTCCTTTATGAAGTAGCAAGGAATAAAATGTGCATATTGTTGCTCAAGGCACAATGAAATGCAATTTGTGAATAATTGTTTCTATTTACATTTTTATTACCAAAGCTCACTTCTCAGGGCCTCAGTCCTGGACCTGTGAACTTGGGAAGTTAGAATGTACATTTAACTTAAGACTTGTACAGTGGAGAGAGCATTCCCGGCCTGACCCTGTCACCACAACACATTCTGTGGCCTCTGAAAGTCGTAAAAACTCCCTGGCTGTGTTTTCCATTATTCCTCTAGATCAAATATCATTTTCTTAAAAAGAAAACTCTACTGTCTAATCTACTCAAACATAATGAGATTTTAGATTTTTCTGAAGACCACCGAAATGGCTATTTTTTAGTATATGAAAGCAGAGGAATACAGTTTCGGCCTTTGCTATCATAAATGCTAACATATATTTAACCTTCACTTTTGACAGGAAAGTAAACAGATGCGTGTTCAAAGTGTACTTCTGGAAGAATACACTGATATACATGAAGAGTTGTTGAGCATCTGTAGTATCCATCATTAGTGATCACTCTCTGTGCCCCAGATGGGGTTCTAAGGATATTCCGTATTTTACACTTTAATCCTCACAAATATCTTGTGATGTAAGCATTATATTGTGATTTTACAGATGAGAAAACCAAGGGACCCAGCATGAAGCAACTTCCCCAAATCACAGTTAGTAATTCATGGGACTGGCAGTCAAACGCAGGCCTGATATTCAAGGCCAACGAGAGCCGAGTCTCGGTCTTTCTGCCTTGTTCCTACCACAAAGGCGGCACAGCAGCGACCTTCCGCACCGGTTAGGGGGAGATGTGGCTTAAATTGCAACATCAAAGTCATCAAAACGCACGACTGATCTCCACCACCCAGTCTGCATTTGTCGCACCGCTTCTCTAATCTACCAACAGATTGGACAAATCAGCATTTAAACCATATTTACTTGTTCTTGGATCCCAGCTGGAGAATGACCCTGAAAATAGATTCCAGTTAAGTATCATTCAAACAGAGCTTCTGGAACAGGCCACATTACACTCAAACTCCAAAGCAACCGCAGCACTGATGACCACCGTGTCACGTGCGAAACACAACATACATGCAGCTGAATTATGGAATTAACACTTAAGATGCCTCGTAGAGTCACTTAGAGTCAGGCTTTATGTTTTCTACAGCCATCTGCCTTTTCCCATCTATCTTAGATGGGAAGAATCACTAAAGGAAAGCACTAAATTGACAAAGTGAAAAGTGCACATGAAAAATAAATACTTTTTACCAATTGATATTTATTGAATATTAACCCAAAGGCCGTAAGTATCCTTAAAGAATAATAATCCCAATGGGTGTCATAAATAAACCTCTTTATTGAAAAAGACTCCTTGAAGACAAAGATATTCATGCTCCTGAATAGAAGATTTTGAAGTAAATGGTACAAGCCATTGGGTTTATAATACTTACACAGTGTAAGTTAGATAAACTTCACCTAAGAATATATGAAATCAAGAAAATTTGAATTTCTTAACTATGATCAAGAACACACATATATACAAATAACCGGAAAGGTTAGAGAGAAAGTTCACTATGTAATTCTTTCTGCGTAGCCGAGAGAAGACCGAATTTGAACTCTGGAGTGATAGGTTTATTATCAATTCTCACTATCTGTGGCATCTCAGACAAGTCTCTTCATCTCCTAAAATTTCTTTTTTCCCTCTTATTGGTAAAAGTCAATGTTCACGGCAGCATTATTCACAATAGCCAAAATGTAAGAGTCACTCAAATGTTCATCAGTGAATAAATCAAAAGCAAAATGTGGTACATACATGCAATACAACATTATTCAGCCTCAAAGAGAAAGGAAATTCTGACACATGCTACGACGTGAATGGACCTGAGGACATCATGCCAGGTGAAATAAGCCAGTCACAAAAAGACAGATACAAATGCTGTATGATTCCACTTACACGAGGTACTTAGAGCAGTCAAAATCGTAAAGACAGAAGGCAGAACGGTGTGTGCGAGGGACAGGGGAAAGTGGGAAATGGGAATTGCTGTTTAAGGGGCACAGAGATTCAAGTTGACAAGAAAGGAGTTATGGAGACAGACTAATGGTGGTGGTGATTGCACGGCACGAATGCATCTCACACCAGGGAACTGTGTGCTTGTACGGAGTGTGCTATATTATGTTCCGTATGCCCACCATAATTTAAAAGCAGGGAAAAGTCAATGAATCGGAATGAACTTTAAATGAGATATTATATGGTAAAATGCTTTGCAGAGTTTAAGAAAAGAGGGCTGTATAAGTGTGCAGTGGCTTCTTCATTTTCTTCATTTTCAAGCCTACCCACGCTCTCTTCTTTCTGGGAACAGAGCTGACCCTGAGCCCAGCCTTGCTCCACCTGCCTGTGCGCAAGAAGAGAGACCATCCCTGCAACAAGTCGTGGCT
Organism: Macrotus californicus; assembly: GCA_007922815.1. Taxonomy (NCBI): domain Eukaryota; kingdom Metazoa; phylum Chordata; class Mammalia; order Chiroptera; family Phyllostomidae; genus Macrotus; species Macrotus californicus. The sequence goes on along the minus strand of VMDR010019899.1, from coordinate 6,049 downwards.
GTGGTCCTGCAGTGTGCCAAGCCGCAGTTTAGGAATCCAGTAATGAACAGTGGACCAGGTCTCTGACCTGACCACAGACAGAATGATACGTGGAAAAAATAAAGAAACAAACATAAGAAAATAAGGGGTAATTTCAGAGAATGGCTATGGTCTAATGAGTGGTCAGCAGGACTGTTACAAAAAGATAACATTTAAACCGAGACCTGGGTCACGAGAAGGAAACAGGAGCGGAGAGTGCATCCTGGGTGAGAATAAGTGAACAATAAATATGTGTGGTTTGTGATGAGATCTGGCAGGTAGGCAGGGGCCTGCTCACACCTGCGTTCAAGCCATGGAAGAGACTGGATTGCACACTTATTTTAATGGACAGAAGTTGGAAGGCTTTAGGCAAGGGCATGCCGTGACTCCATTCATACCACACAAACATGGTGTTTAATGGGATCCGGCCTCCTGGCCACCCTGCTGGGGTCCTGAGGTAGACAAAGAAGTCCCTTGACAGGACTTTTAAACTCCAGACCAAGCAGTGGGCCAAGCAGAGCCCTTTCGGAGTGACTGTGGTCTGAAGGGAACACTCACTTTGTGTCCTGCCACATGGACCAGCCTAAAAAAAGCAGACTGCTATGGAAATGACAGATGGAGAGAGTGGACCACTGTCCCTGAGGCCCAGCCACACTGTTCTTGGGCTTCACGAGGTTTCTCACCAAATTCCCTGCTTTGATTAAGCTAATTCAAGATGGATTTCTCATATTTGCTGACAAAAAATCCTAACTTTATTCAATTAGGTGCTACTGTTATTGTAGTTGCGGAGTACGTCAAAAGCTAGTGGTCTGCATGCAGCATTCATCTGAATCTCCCAGTAGCCCTTCAGTGCACTGTTGAAAGTAACTAAGAACAGTGAAGCAGGTGCTCGAACGACAGCCCAGAGAAGTGGTGGGTCTCTCTGACTCCCAAGTGTCTGCTCCAACCAGCACCACTCAGCTTCCTGCTGTCACCTGTGGAGTAGGACCCATCACCCACTATGGGAGTGCCCACAGCCAGATCTGAAGGGACCAGCAGCAGCCAAAACAAAAGTCGGATCTGCAGTTAACTACTACCCCACAAATGCCACTGTTGAAAAGAGAAGAAAACCAAGTCCTTTATCTTTCAGGTCAAAAACAGGTAAATCAGTACGCAAGTCCCTCCCTGCAAATGTGTGCAATCACCCAAGAAACAAGACTCCACTAATGCAGCAATTAGGAAATGAAATGTACAACTAATGACCAGATTGACAGGTGCACACAAAACACGCAGGAACTCAAAAAAAGACAAAGAAATGCGAAAGACCTCACAGAAGACTTTCTGATAGTACAGAAGCTACCAGATGGAAGCTACAAATTGACTTTTTTTATCAGTCCAATATTTCAATCTTTGCTCTAAAGCAGGGGTATCAAACTCATTTTCACCAAGGACCATATCAGCCTCCCGGTTGCCTTCAAAAGGCCAAATGTAATTTTAGGACAGTATAAATGTAACTACTCCTTAACTAGGGGCGAGGATTTGGCACTGCCGCCGGGTAGAAGGAAGGTGCCGGGCTGGATAAAGCAAGGTGCAGGGCCGGATTCCGGATTCAGCCCGTGGGCTTGGTGTTTGCCACCTGTGCTCTAAAGGTTAAATAATTGGCTTGAGTTCACTTTAGTTTTCACTTTTCAAAAATTGTTTCAAAACCGCCATTAAGTTTAGGAGACTAACAAACTGATTTGTCTTTTCATTGGGATGTAAATATACTTGATTACAAATTTCAAATGCTGTATTTATTATTACATGCTGGAAAAAACTACAGGGTCAAAGATAACATTATAACTCATTACAAACAATATGTAAAATATCAGGATTTGTGCTGCATTCATTGTTTTATGCATATATAAAACATTACATAATCTAGACATCTGAGATTTAGAGCCTGGAAATTTTATGAAGAGAAAATTACATAACTTCACTGAATTTTAACTATTCTTTTTGTTTGTGTCACCAAAATGCAAGTAATGGGAAGACTAAGTGGCTTTCTGACAGTGACTTTTTACTGATATTTGCTCAGGTGAAACATTAACTGTTACGTGAATTAGAAATAAACTAAGGAGAGAAACAAGAGGCTTGCAGTTTCCGATTAACAGGAGAGCATGTGACACAGCAATTTACAGAAACAGTGATAAATAACCTAAAGAATTCAGTTACAAGCTGACCAATCACCATAGATGGATGCACACTTATATTGTATGTTGGCATTTCTGCTTGTCTTACAGAACAAAATTCATTAATTTTTGCATTCTGTTGTTTTGGTCTTTGCAATGTGTTACAAAGTCAAAATAGGGCAGATCATTTACAAAAACACAAACTAAGTAACTACCTTTGGTACATCCATAAATATCGTTAAATCATCAGAATGTGACATAAGTAACGTCACTGCTCATCTTTTACTTCCTCCCCACTCATTCATTACCTTCCCTCCCACTCACGCGTGCGCACACATGCGTTTGCACACACACAGAAGGCACCGGCAATCTTCCAATTACTGAGAGAAACAAACCTATAATTCATTCTGAAAGATAACCTACAGATAAGAAGGGTTTATTGGTTTTAACTTTTGTTCCCGTTTTTAATTTCAAACTTGCATAAGGCTGATGTCTTAGTTTTTTTTCCTAACTTCAAGCTGCTCAGGAATGTCTTGCTGGGTAGCATGTTACAAATGATAACAATCAGTCCTTTTAAGGTCTTAACAATGTTATAAAGCAACTGTTTATAAAGACTCTAATTCATCTTGAAGGCAATACTGGTAGAAATAAATACCTCTTTAATAAGAGTTTATTGGTGAGAAGACAATTCCAATGATTTTATTAAAAAATTTTTTGGGGTCCTTACTTCCATTGCTTCAGTACAAATAAAGATTAGAAAACTCATAGTTCACAAATGTTTATTGAGCACCATCTACGTGCCAGGCACGGTTGTATGTTTTAACCACTATAAAAATTCATCTTGAAAAAGAGTCATAAAATTAACTACAGTGAAGGAAAACCACACTCTCGCCTCACTTTGTTATTTTAATTCCCGGTCTCCCTGTTGGGAAAAAAACACTGAAGTCATTATTCCCTTTTCCTTCCAGGTACGATGTTGCCTTAAAATTAAAAATGCCTGAAACTCAGCAAATTACTTTAAATACTATTTCTTCTAATGTAGATGTTATCTATCATGTTATATCCATTTTGTGGCCCTAACTTAAACCGATAAATAAAACGTTCATTTTTCCTGCTGTTACTTAAAATTCTCAAACTTTATTATATTTGAGAGATTTAACAGATTTAATGATTCAGGTTTCATAAATGTGATTTCATCTAAGCCTTAATTAAAGTTTTATTAGAAGTCACAGCAATTTTCTTACAAGTAATACGAGGTTCCTCGAGTCAGGCTGCATTTTGGAAGGGCTGTGATCATTTCCCAAAGACAACTGTAACGCAGTTTGATGTACTGACATTATAGTTATAGTCCCATCGGCCTATCTGTCTGCCTACTGGCTGCTCCCCCATCCTGACAGGCAGGCTCAGATCTCCTATTCTGGCAAAACCCTCCCTTGCCCCTGTGCTCCCTTCCAATGACTTCCCCTCCTACTTCCGTCCCAGCCATGCCTGTTTTTAAAGATTGTAGTTTCATTCACGTCACTACTTTCTCCTTTCACCCTCATCACCTCTCCTACTGAAATCTGGCACCAGCGGCCCCCATTCCCGCACCAAATACACTCTCACTGAATCCCAGATGACCCCTCCCTGTCAATTCTCAGGATCTGCTTTTCCTCTTACAGACCTGCCTCCTTCCACATTGCTCCTCCTCATTCTCCTACCTGGTGCCCTCCCTTCGCCCTGCGCAGACCATGGCACTGAGACTCTGACCGGGAGCCTCTGTTGGTCTCTACCTATTCATGCTTCTTTGCTGGTATCCGCCACCACTGAAACATTGATGACTCAACATCTTGAGCTCATCCAAGCCCAGTTGGCAGAGTTGGGAACTCTACTGGGGTGTGCTACTAGCGTCTGAACAAGTCTAAAGCTTCGTAGTTCTGAAAACTCCTGGGAACTTGGGAACTATCTTGGACCTCTTCCCCTTATAGGAAGCCTTTGTCACTTTTTGTCCTTCTTAATCCAGTAGCTCCTAATTCTGCTCAGTCTCCAAGTCAGACCCTTTCTGTCTTCTCTCCACACCAACACTAGAGGGACGTTTCTAAGAGACCTGAGTATCATTTGGCTAACAAGTATCTGTCATTGGCCAGCTATCACACTCAGAGAGAGTTCAAAATCTGCCTGTGGTAGCTGAGACGTTTCTTCACCTTGGGAACAAGAAATTACTCCATCACTCTCAAATAACACCATGAACGCCCCCACCTCCACTGCCCGTATATAGAGCTGGTCTCAACGAAAACACCAAAGACCTCCATACAGCTCTGGAAAAAATGCTAAGTGTGAAATGCTCAGGAAACTCTAGATTTTTAAAGACTTTTATTTATTTCTTACTTTGACATTACTTTCTTTCACTCACTGATGAAATCTTAGAACAGCTGGCTGTCTTGCTTTTACAGCTATACCACTTACCTTTCCGAACAGATTCACTAGAACACAGGTAACCTTTTGGGCCACTTTATAAACCAAGCGCCGTCATCCCAGAAAGTTAACTTGTTACCCAAGTGTATTGTGCAGTCTCATAAGGCAGTTTATTTACCCGAAGAAGCAAGTACATTAATAAGGTCAAAGTTTTATTTTCTTGCATCAAAGTAGATGATGCAGCAGAATTTTGTTTCGTGTCCTTAGCTCAGCCAGGGAAAAGAAATCTGTTTCTGGGAGATTTGCCTCATTTTCCACAACGTGAGTTTGTTAAAAATAAATTCTTTGAGTGTTTTTTTAATGCATGTTTTACTGGAATAATCTTCTTCAAATCCAAAGCTTGCCTTAGGCTATCGCAGAGCTAGGAGAGGATTCTGGAAAAGAGTGAGGCTTTGCATTCCCCGACCTAGTCATGCAAGTCAAAGCCTGTTGGAGGTGGAGTCTGCAAGCCACCTGACCCTCAGAAGCATTAACTGCTCTGAATGTTTCCTAACCCTACAACAATGCCACTGCACACATTACTAAGCAAAAGGTGGTGCGGTTTTTATCGCTGGCAGTTTGAAACATGGATGGCTCAATCGTTAACATTTAAAAAGTATTAATCAAAGTCTTCTCAGACAGCTCACTATTCCGCAGAGAACTCCTCACTCTGCTCTGTCCTACTTCGTTATTCTTGTTTATATTCTTCCCTCAACTTACTGCTTCCACACTTCCTCATATTTCTATGGCAACCCTACCAAAACTTCAGAGAACAGAACATTTTCACTACAGTTGTTGGGCAATTGTATTCCCAAGATAAACAATTGTATTCCCATATTACAGACAAAGAAATGAGGTGTGAGGGGTTAATATTTATGTGCAAGGTCACCTAACTAGTGAATGGCAGAGCCAAGATTGGGACCCAGGCCAGTCCAGCACCAGAAGCATCCTTTAAAACCAGTATAACCCTGCCCCCTGGAGAGCCTGCCCCCACTCCCCTGCCAGGCCTTCCCAGGCTTTGCTGCTCCCACAGCACCGGTCTGTCCCTTCACATACTCATGCTTGTCCTTGTTCTCCCCCTAGACTCATGCTATGTCCCTGCTCGTGTTCCCCTGAAGATCACATTCCTGATGTGTAGAAACCATGTTTTTAATCTAAAACAGTGGATTCTGACACTAAATTGATGAATAAAAATGTCTTCCAACTGAACTTAACATGTTGGATGAACAGCTGAACTAATATGAAAATTAGATGAACTGAACTTTATAAAGGGATTTCAAATCATATCATGAAAATGTCATATTTTAAGCAGACATCACACATAAATGAATAACATATAGCAGTCCCCAATTTACATATAAAAAATATGAGATAAAAGCTAGTTTTCCAACTAACCTACAAGAGCCTATTTTACTTCTAACTAAGGGCATTAATTTAGCCCATCTATT
>VMDR010019898.1:0-17961 GCA_007922815.1 Macrotus californicus | reverse complement strand
CTTTGTTAACACTATCAGTCCTTTAACTTTCCTGTTTTGCTGTGAACACCAGGAAGCTCTGTGAAATTTGTGGTTAAGTGATTAAATCTAGCTGTTACAACTTTATAATATGAACCATAATAATGGCAGCTACCATTTATTTAGCACAACAATGTGTCCGTGATTTTCATAAATCATCTTTACTCCTCACACTGATCCCATGAGGTAAGTGTCATTACCCCATTTTACAGATAAGAAAACAGATTCAGACAAATGAAACAATTTGTTTAGGGCTACGTAGAATGTGAAGCTGAGAGTTGAGTGCAGCTAGTTCAGATCTCAAAATTTATGCTCTTTCCAATATGTCACAGTACTTCCAGTTTTGATCATCTTTCCTGTCTACATGTTTCTGGATTCTGATTTTTTTCTCTTTATAATTATTTGTTTTGTTAAACATAATCCTCTACATATCACTCTTCTGTCTCACTGTGTTTGTGTTGACATATTATTTTATGATTTCTGCACTGTGTAATTTTCATAAAGACAAAGATTCAGATTGGTAAACTTGCCTTCCAAAGCTGAGCTAAACAGCAAAAATCTATTCTGTGTAGGCAAATAATACCGTATTTTGCCATGTATAATGCATATGCATGTTTTCTAGAGTTATACTTTTAATGCATAAGCATAAATTAAAAAAATTAAAAACATTTACATAGCTACTGAATTAGTACTACCCATGTATAATGAGCATCCTTATTTTTCCCTCAAAAAATTTGGGCAAAAACTGCACATTATACATGGCAAAATATGGTGTATGTGAATGAAAATTAAACAAGAATTCACTACAGGACACATGAATTTTGATTGTAACCTAGTATTGTGCAGTGTGGGAAGCAGCCAGTGACACCAGGTTAAAACACATATGCACATATGTGCACACAAACGTACATACCTGTAAGACACACATTGCTGGTCCTCTTGAGATAAAGTCAGCTTGTCTGCTGGGTCTTTCATGCTGTACTCCCTGCCTGGAGTGCTCTCCTCATCTCTGCCTTTTCTATCTGTTTCACGTCTACTCATTCTTCACATCACTGAATAGCCTTCATACCCACTGAGCAATTTTCTACTTCCCCCAATCCAAAACTAGGTCAAATATCTTTAATTTCCCTAATAGGTACTGAACACCCCTTCAAAGTGATGGTCACAGTTGTTATTAGACATTTATTTGTACGGTTCTTTGGCTTCTTTCTCCTCTACTACACTTTAAACTCTGTGAGGACAGAGAAGGTGTGATAGACACCAAATACATTTTCATGGAATGAGTCAGCAAATCTTTGGCTGATGGAATTTGATGGTGGTAGAGGTAGAAACCTTGAGAGGGGGGGTGGTTAAAATGAAGAGAGCTCAGAACACCCTCTTGACATCTCAGATGTTGAATGAATAAACAAACATTTATGAACACTTATTAAGTGACACAATGTTAGTCACCTTCACACTTTTCGAATCAAGAATCTGAAGCTAGCTCACTAGGCTATGTCATTTTTTCTAAACATAAGTCATAGCCATCCTTTTCTTTCCTACTATTCTCCCATTCAGAGTGCTAATACAGAGAAAGAATGCACTCTTCTGTGTCCCAAAACAATGTCATCACCGGCCATGACTCTGCACTGTTAAGAGACACTAGTTCTAACTCGGAGGTGATATTGTCTCAGGGACACTGGATAGAGCTGAGTGGGCTTCTGAGATGAGCAGGAAGTACCCACCTCTGAGAGGGCTGTGAGGCAGAAAACACTGGCCTGCTCCTGAACCTGTCTTCTCTTGCACATTTCTACTCTTCTACCTTCAAGATCTATTTCAGTGCTCAGGAGAACCAGGCCACACAAATTCTGGGTCATTGATGAATGGGATTGAGTACCCACTAGCTAGGGAAGGAGAGGACCATGGCTCTGAGGTGGCTGATCTTTGTAAGAATCATATTTTGAAGCAAACACAAAAAATGCTTAGAAAAGAGCTTGGAAGACATTAATGTAATGACATTAGTCATTACTGAGTAATAGGGTTTGAGGTGTTTTAATTTTCTCTCTCTCTTCATATATATTTGGCAGAGGTTCTTAACCAGGGTGATTTTGCATGCTGTCCCACCCTTCGCCCGCCCCACCATCTGCCAAAGTCTGAACTTGTATCACAACTGGGGGAAGAGAGGAAATTGCTACTGGCATGCAAAAGGCAGTGTTGCTGCTACACATTCTATAGTTAACACTCTAGCCCAGGGGTGTCAAACTCATTTTCACCAGGGACCACATCAGCCTCATGGTTGCCTTCAAAGGGCCAAAATAATTTTAGGACTGTATAAATGTAACTACTCCTTAACTGTTAAGGAGTTGAAATTATATTCGGCCCTTTGAAGGCAACTACGAGGCTGCTATGGCCCCTGGTGAAAGTGAGTTTGACACCCCTGCTCTAGCCCCTGCCCATGTGGCAGTAGCAGTGAGGTTGTAAAACCCTGATACATAGCTATGTGACTTTGGGTTTCTTAACTTCCCCATGCCTCTCTTTTCTCATGTGTAGAAGAGGGTATAATACCAATCCTTATCTCATAAGGTAGGTATAAATATTAAAGGAGTTACCATCCCTTAAGTGCTCTCAACCCATAGAAAATGCACACTGAATGTTGAAAAAACATTAGGTCGATGTTCAGCTGAAAATAATTCCATTTCCCACTCCATTCAGAATAATTTCAAGATCCTCACTGACTCTGCTCTCTCTTCTCCAGTTGATTTTGTCCCACATCTTCTCACCAGTGAAACTTCACTCACCAATGTTTATTCCTTGAACATGTCCAGTTCTTTCCTGCCTACAGGTCTTTGCCCATGCTAGTCATTTTCCTGGAGGGCTCTTCCCTTGCCTTGCACTTGGAAAAACTCACTTCCTTCTTGACTCATCTTAAATGTCTCCTCCTCAAAGAGTTCTTCCTTGTTCAGATTGCCTCAGTAGGACTCCAGTTTTTTTTTTGTCATGACTCCTGCTTCCTTTACAACCCTGGTCACAAATAGAACTTAATAATTTGTTTGTTTAATTGATTAATGCTCCCATGTTCCCTGAGGACAGGGGCCATCATGCTTGTTCTGCCTTAGCCAAGGACTAGAGTAAATATTTGATGAATGAATAACGAACTGCAGAGCTGGGAAGACCACTCTTCCTTTGAGGTTGGAAGAAAGGAAGCAAATAGTGAAGACCCAGAGCCTTCTTGAGGTCAAGAGCCATTCTGCTTCCATAACCTCAACTTTCTCAAGAATAAATTCTATTGTTGTCAGGGGCAACAACTCTGGACAGAATGGGACTGATTGGGGGACAGAGAGAAAAAATAAATAAAAAAGATATTTAAGGGTGGTTCTTATTTGAATTAATGTTTAATTCCACTGATCCATTTCATACTCATTACTGTTAAGAGTTGTAGCTTTAGGGCCTCACCATAAATTACGGCTGCAGATACAATGGGTTCCAACGTATTGTCCCCTGGTGATTTGAAATGCCCCTAGAAATAGCTCTGTATTGTTTTTCCTTACAAATCTATAATATGTGTTTGATACAAGAGCTTTAATATTGAGTAGTTGTAGCTTGGACTATAACATATCATAATGATTTCTATTTTTCAGAAAGTTCAGAAAACAGGTTTTGCTTTACTTCTATTATCTTCTTTTTGCTTCTTCCCTTAGCAGAGGTAGTCAACACTTTTAAATATGATCTGTTCCTCTTTGGAAATACAGTTTTAAAAAAAACCTCTTAAATTTCTGTTTCTTAGATTTTTGTGAGACTACAGTTAAGATAAATGGTGACAAAATATGTATGTATATATTCACTAAAAGATTTATGCAGATCTCCCTGCTATCCAAAAGTAGACAGATCCTATGAAACACTTTAAAGCCTAAATGGCATAAAGTGAAGAAACAATTACCATTAATTTATTGGAAAAAATTTTAAGCATTTTCAGAACACCCCAAATAAGTTACAAAATCACACATAAAATCTAAAATAACATTAACATCATAAAACCATGTATAATATGATAAATATACAGCCTGTATAAAGTAGAAATAATGTACAATGTAGTTTCACTTATTAAAAAGACTGACTGATTTCTCTTTAAGTATAACTTAATAGAACACCATGCTATGTACACCCACTATCCATTCAGCCAATAGATTTTCCATTTTATCCATTACTAGATGCCAACTATAGTGAACACTTTGCCACAAGCAGAACCAATAGTAACTTTGGCAGCTGTCAAGATTCTTTCTTTCTGCATAAAAATAGTATGAATGGCAACTTTGGCGTCATGGAGAAACTCATGACCACAGTCCAGCCATCCCTGCTACTGAGAAGACCATGGATGGCCCTTCTGGGAACCTGTGGCCGAGGGGCTGTCCAGAATATCAACACTGCTTCTACTGGTGCTACCAAGGCTGTGGGCAAGGTCATCCTGAGCTGAATGGAAAGCTCACTGGCATGGCCTCCTTTGTCCCCATCCCCAATGTGTCAGTTGTGGATCTGACCTGCTGCCTGGAGAAAGCTGCCAAATATAATGACATCAAGAAGGTAGTGAAGTAGGCATCAGAGGGCCCCTCAAGGGCATCCTGGGCTATACTGAGAACCAGCTTGTCTCTTGTGACTTTAACAGTAACATCCAGTCTTCTACTTTCAATGCTGAGGCTTGCATTGCCCTCAATGACCACTTTGTCAAATTCATTTCCTGATATGAAATAAATTTGGCTACAGCAACAGGGTGGTGGACCTTATGGTCCACATGGCCTCCAAGGAGTAAGAGTCCCCTGGACCACCAGCCCCAGCAAGAAGGAAGACAGGTCTTCAGATGCTGGGGAGTGCTTGCCCCAAATCAATTCCCCAGCATACTGAGAATCTCCTAACTTCCACAGTTTCCACCCCAGGCTCCCTGAAGAAGAGGAGTGGCTTAAGCTTACTTGTTGTCATGCACCATCAATAAAGTTCACTGTTATCTCCTCCCCACCCACAAAGTAGTATAAACGGTGGTTGTTCGAAACTTCAATGCACACAAAAACTCTTTATTTCATACACCATAATTGAAACACTTAATTACATCCAGTTTTACACTAAGTGTAGTACCCTTACAAGTTCTCTTAGTCTTTTCTGATACCTTAGGTCACATTTTCCTAACGGGCACACCAAACAAATCAAGATAAAGCACAGGCACTCACAGACACAGTTCAAAGCTACGGTGCTTGACTTCTGGCCAAGATGGAGGCATGGGTAGACACACTGTGCCTCCTCGTACAACCAAAAGGACAACAACAAATTTTAAAACAAAAAACAACCAGAACTGACAGGAAATTGAACTGTATGGAAGTCTGACAACCAAGGAGTTAAAGAAGAAACATTCATCCAGACTGGTAGTAGGGGCGGAGATGGGCAGCTGGGTAGAGAGGACCTGTGGCAAGGCGGCAACTGGTGGACTGGGCAGTGCCATACCCATGTGCGGATAAACTGGGAGGAACAACTGGGGAGCAAGATAGACCAAGCAACCCAGGGTCCCAGGGCAGGGAAATAAAGCCTCAAACCTCTGATTGAAAACGCCAGTGGGAGTTGAGGAAGCCGCAGTGGGAGAAACTCCCAGACTCACAGCAGAGCTTGTTGGAGAGACCCACAGGGTCCTAGAATGTACACAAGCCCACCCGCCTGGGAATCAGCACCAAAAGGGCCCAATTGGATTGTGGGTAGTGGGGAAAGTGACTGAAATCCAGCAGAGAGTGGAGCAAGCGGCACTGTTTCCTCTCAGACCCCTCCCCCACATACAGCGTCATAATGCAGCCCTGCCCTGGTGAACACCTAAGGCTCTGCCCTTTACTATGTAACAAGTACGCCAAGACAAAAAAAAAACAAAAATGGCCCAAATGAAAGCACAGATCAAAGCTCCAGAAAAAATACAACTAAGTGACCAAGAGATAGACAACCTGTCAGACACACAGTTCAAAACACTGGTAATCAGAATGCTCACAGAATTGGTTGAATTTGGTCACAAATTAGATGAACAAATGAAGGCTATGCTAAGTGAAATAAAGGAAAATGTACAGGGAACCAACAGTGATGGGAAGAAAACTGGGACTCAAATCAATGGTGTGGACCAGAAGAAAGAAAGAAACATTCAACCAGAACACAATGAAAAAACAAGAATTCAAAAAAATGAGGAGAGGCTTAGGAACCTCCAGGATGTCTTTAAATGTTCCAACATCCAAATCATAGCGGTACCAGGAGAAAAGGAAGAGAATGAAATTGAGAACTTATTTGAACAAATAATGAAGAAGGACTTCCCAAATCTGGCAAAGGAAATAGACTTGCAGGGAGTCCAGGAAGCTCAGAGAGTCCCAAAGAAGTTGGATCCAAGGAGGAACACACCAAGGCACATCATAATTACATTACCCAAGATTAAAGGTAAAGAGAGAATCTTAAAAGCAGCAAGAGAAAAGGAGACAGTAACCTACAAAGGAGTGCCCATCAGACTGTCAGCTGATTTCTCAAAAGAAACCTTGCAGGCAAGAAGGGACTGGAAAGAAGTATTCAAAATCATGAAAGTCAAGGACCTACATCCAAGAATACTCTATCCAGCAAAGCTATCATTTAGAGTGGAAGGGCAGATGAAGTGCTTCCCAGACAAGGTCAAGTTCAAGGAGTTCCTCATTGCCAAGCCCTTATTATATGAAATGTTAAAGGGACTTATCTAAGATAAAGAAGATCAAAAATAGGAACAGTAAAATGACAACAAACTCACAGTTATTAATAACTGAACCTAAAACAAAAACAAAAACTAACTAAGCAAACAACTAGAACAGGAACAGAAACACAGAAATGGAGATCACATGGAGGGTTATCATTAGGGGAGTGGGTAGGGATAGAGGGGGAAAAGGTACAGGGAATAAGTAGCATAAATGGTAGGTAGAAGATAGACAAGGGGAGGTTAAGAATAGTATAGGAAATGTAGAAGCCAAAGAACTTATATATATGACTCATCAACATGAACTAAAAGGAGGGGAATATGAGTGGGAAGGGGTGTGCAGGGTAGAGGGGAATAAAGGGGTGAAAATGGGACAACTGTAATAGCATAATCAATGAAATATATTTTAAAAAACAAAAAAGCTACGGTGTTTAATGCTGCAAAGCTGAGTGTAGTTCCAGGGGAAAGACTTTAGCAGAGTCATTCTTGCTGCTAGGGGTCCACACTGCCTCTGTAAAGACTCCCTACCAAACAAACACTAAATACTCTTTTCAATTTTTGCCTTTTTTTATAAAAGCAAAAATCCTCTTTGGATTTTTTCTTTTTGGTTACCCAAAACAGATACTAATCTATATTATATTCCATAAAAGCAAAGTGGCATAAAGTGAACTTACAAAAAGTATGGGCCCCTTGTACTTTGTTGATCATGGCCATGTGAATTGTAATAACCCCAGACTGAAAACAACCAGAATGTTCATCAGCAGCCGAATGAGTAAAAAAATATGGTACAGTCAATGGAATACATACAGAATGTAGATGAATCTACTTCTGCTACATGCAGACCTCACAAACAAATTAGTGAGTGAAAGAAGCCAGACATAGGAGATGTATGTTTCATTCATGTGAACTTCAAGAGAGCAAAACTAATCCATTATGTCTGCTATCAGAATACTGGTGACCCTCAGTGAGGAAGTGATTATGAGGAGGCAGGAGAGGACTGCTGGGGGCAGGTAACATCCTGTTTCTTGATCTGAATGCAGAAAACACAGGTGTGTACATGTAAGATCTGTGCAATATTCTGCATGTTCATAATCCTTTGATACCATTTACATAAAAATAACTGAATACATAAGTAAGTTAGAAGCTTGGTGTCATACATTCCTGCTGCATGTATTTCTATTAAAGATTGGTCACCTTATGCTGCTTTGTGCTTCTGCCTTTTTGAATTTCTAGGTAAATAAAATAATTGATATGGCTTTTACATAAAAGGCATATTTTTCTCTACATGTGTTTATGTCTTTTGTTTTCTCCCTTTCTGTCTCTGTTTCTCTGTGTGTGTCTCTCTTGGGCCTACTCTCTTCTTCAGGTGAGAAAATTCACCAAAAAAGGAGAGATTATGAATAATAAACTCATTTGATTGAGTTAGAACAGCTATAGACTTTCTCTGAAACCTTCAGATTAATCTTGTCATGATAATGTGGGGAACTTGAATAGTTAAAATATTTATTGTTAATTTCTCATTTTATTTTTTAGTTTGAGCTGAATAAGAGATCCATTTTCCTTCACCAACCTAGCACACATGGAGAGTGACTGTGGGAAATGAATATATTTTATAAAGCTATAAATTTAACAATTACATGATAGATATTCAGACCTTGTCTTGCTATGAACACTTAGTAGATTTATAAGAAACATAGGCATGGCCAAAAGGACCAAATGTGATTAGAGAACTTAAACAGAAAGATCTATTCACATTTTAGGACAGCCATTTAGAGCAATCACATTACTCCAGGGTGAGAAGAGAGAAGAAATTTTTCCCTTGATGGCAACTTGAAAAATAAATAAACAAACAAACAAACAAACAAACTGTGGGTATGGCTAACTAAAATCTTCCCTGGTACTGCTAGATAAGATGACTCTACTATCTACAGAAACCTGCCTTGGTGCAGAATAGTATGATGCTAGGCATTCAGAAAGCCTCATATTTTTCACAGAAGAGTTTATAAAATGCAGTTTCTCCTGAAGTAAATCAAATGGAGTTGACACATGGTCATCACTCCTTTCACATTTCAGCATGTTGCACTAATCCCCCCCAGCTTTCAAATCTCCACCTTCCACAGTGACAAGATAACCGAAATCTACTAGTGACCTAGAAGCTGCATCGCAGCTCAGGTTTTCCTGGACCTTCTCCTCAACAAAATGCTCCAGCCAGAGTTGCAAATGAAGCGAAGGTTCTGGGCTAAACATTTCTTGGTCTTTCCCAGCCTTTACCTACTAACAGTAACATGAAATAGTCCAAGGTCCAGAAATAAAAACAGGCAGATAAGGTCCCAGAGCCTCTGAGAATTTGAACATATTCCTTCCCTAGGATGTAAAATATCTGCTTTCACTCACATCCCGAATCAAAAGTTGGCCGATGAGCCTTTCTAAACCTTGGGATAACAATATTTATAGACTGCATACTTTGTTTGCTTTTGCTCTCTAGCTAACTTCAGAACCTCTTGTCTTGAAAGACCAAGTATACAGTATTGAAAAAAGAAACTTTCTCGCTCAGGAAGGGTGGGCAGCACAAATCAACTGCATCCCACTTTTCTAAGGATCAGGGAAGGGCCTCTGTGTGACTCTTTGGGAAAACACATCAATCAGTATTTTCATATCAGATGCAACCTGCATGCCATTGTATTAACTTACTAAGGCCGTAGGGCATCCTGGGAAAGAGAACCACTGTACTGGCACATTTTTGGGTGTCTTTGTTTGTAGAAACTTTTCAATTCCTGGAATACTCTGATTCTTTAGTCCTTTAGCCTTCTAGAATCATGAACCAAGGGTCAAAACAACTTCCAAACCTGGAATTTCCTTTCAAGAGAAAATATCCAGGGTTTATTAAAAAATCAGGTAGAATTCTTTGTTTAATCTTTTCTTTTGAAGTTAAATCAAAGTGCTTAAGCTGATAGCTTGTTCAATATGCTCTGTGAATCAGTATGAAGGCTCAAGAATTACTGAGTAGAAACCTAACATTTTGAGTAAAGAAAGTTGTCTGCTAGACAAATTGCTCTGATATAAACATTAGCACAAGGTTCAAGTTGTTTATTACTTAGAAAAAAATGTAAATTGCTTACAGGCTTCTAAGTTCAAATGTCTACAGGACCCCATTTCCCTTTGAGGGAAGAAAAACATGGTGCAGTTTAGAACGATGCCATCAATGGACCCCAGGACCTTCAGTAACTCTAGTAATACCTTGTATGCAACTCACATTTGGTTTAAGTGATTGTGCCCAACCTCAAAATTTTTGAGCTGAAGTTTGACATTAAAATTCAGTGTCAAGTCCAGAGTAAGAAGGAAAGAACACACTGGGAGTCATTTTTCAAATGTTTTCTTTGACAATTTAAAATTAGCATGAGAAAGCCTTTGGATGGGAAAATCTCTAGTTATAGCTACTGAGAACACTTGAAGTCTGAGCAAACTCACATCTTAGTCATTAAAATAGTGGTCCTCAAATTTATCTGCACTTCAGAATCACATGAAGACCCACAATAGATCTACTGTGTCAAAAATCTCAAAAAAGGGTAAGCCAGGGACAGCACACTCCTACATCTCAGTAATAAAAAGTCAAGCAAGCCAATTTAAAAAATGGGCAAAAGACTTAGACATTTCACAAATGAAGATGTATGAGTGGCTAATAAGCACATGAAAAAGTGCTCAACATCACTAGTCATCAGGAAAATGCACATGACACTACAATAAGCTACCACTATAGACCTATCTCAACAGCTAAAATTAAAAGGACTGATGACCAGTGCTGGAGAGGATGTAGAGCAACCTTAGCTCTCATACATTGCTGGCAGGTGTGTAAAACTGTACAACCATTTTGTATGATGGCTTGGCAGGTAAGGTAAACATATACCTCCCTTACAAGCCAGCACCTTCACTCCTAGCTAATTACCTGAGAGAAATGAAAATATATGTCCACAGAAAAACTTAAGTGGGAATGTACAGAGTTGGTTTATTCATCATAGCTTAAAACTGGAAACAATCCCAATGTCTCTCAATAGGAGAATGGATACATTAATTGTGTTATAGCCATACAGTGGAAAACTACTCAGCAATTAAAAGAAACAAATTACTAATAAACCCAATATAGTTCATCTCAAGAGCATTACTATGCATGTAAAAAAAATCCCACAACCCAGATGCAAAAGACCTTATTTAAAATCTGGGCTCTAAAAGGAAAAGGATGATGTCTGTAGGTCTTTATTTTTAATCTCCAGCACCTAGTTCAGGCCTGACATTGATAGCAACACTGTTTAAAGGGTGCAAGCCTAGGTAGTTTAGTTCCTTGAGTGCAGCTGGCTCTTCTCTGTCTCAGGGTATTTGCAAATGTTACTCCCTCTGTTTGGAACAATCTTCCTTTTCTCCTTTCTACTAGATCATTTATGCGTTTTCTTTTTTTCTCATCTTAAACACCCCTCTCAGAAAACCACCCTCAATTAGGTAGATTAGAAACTCTTTCCATACTCTTATGATTTAGTTTTCTATTGCTACAAAACAAAAGACCCCAAACATAGTGGCTTAAAACAAAACCCATTTATATCTTATCTTCCTGCAGATCAGAAACTGATGCAGGCTCCATTGGGTTTTCTGCTTTAGAGTTTCTGAATTCCATTCCTAACGCTGCTATAACAAAATACCCAAACCTGGATGGCTTAAAACAACAGAAGTTTATTCTCTTTTAGTTCTGAAGGCTGCAAGTCCAGACTCAAGGTGTTGGCAGAGCCATCCTCCCTCGGAAGATGCCACTGAAGAACCTTCTTCCCTATTCCAGTCCTGGCAGCCCCAAGTAGTCCTTGGCTTGAGGCATCATCACTCCAATCTCTACTTATACCTTCACGTGGCCATCTTCCCTCTGTGTCTGTGTGCCTCTGTGTCCTCACATGACTTTATTCCTGTGTGCCTGCTTCTGTGTCCAAACTTCCCTCTTCTTATAAGGACACTAGTCATCCTGGATAAAGGCCCACCCTGATTATTTTATCTTAACTTTATTAAACTTGTGAAGACTCTATCTCCAAATAATGTCACATTCAAAGATACTCAGGGTTGGGACTTCAATTTATCTTTTTTATGGTGGACAAAATTCAAGTCATAGCAATCTCACAAGGCTGAACTTAAAAGTTTGAGCAGTTTGAAACTCTTATCTGGAAGCTGTGGGGAAGAATTTATTTTCAAGTTCATTGAGGTGGTTGGCAGAATTCAGTTCCTTGCACCTGTAAGAATAAGGTTTCTGTTTTCTTTCTGAGTGTCAGCCAGGGAACTCTCAGCTTCTAGGGGCCACTAACATTCTTCATCACACGACCACCTCCATCTTCAAGCCAGCAAGGGAGAACCAAACCCTTCCCATGACTTCCCCTTCTGTCCTCCAGCTGGAGAAAATGCTCTGGTTTTAAAGAGTTCATAGATTAGACCCACTGGGACAATTTCCCTTTTGTCATATAATCTATCATAAGCAAAAGGGTGATATCCTTTTATATTTACAGGTTCTACCCACACAAAACACAGAGGGAATTATACAAAGGTGAGGGTCCCTGGGCATCACTTGTAATTCTGCCCACCAGATCTTCCTTGCCAGGTTCTTCTGCAGCTTTCCTCAGATATCTAATTCCTTATTAAAAATTCATCTTCCATGTTAGAATGTAAACTCCAAGAGGGTAGGAAGTAAATGTTTATTGCTCACAACTGGTGTCTTGAGAACCAAACATGGACTGAGAAGGCTGTTGCTGAATAAATGAATCAACAAATGGGTTGGTGGGTGGGTGCACAGAAGAATAAACAGGCAGACGGAAAGATAGATGGATTTCTCCTAGTTCAACATAGTAGCTGACCCATTAGCTTGCTAATTAGATATAGAAACATTAGGAAACACTCTTGACTAGTAGTACTTTTGTTTTCAGGCAGGAAAATGATGGAAAGAAGTATGATTTGCAGATTAAGTAAGAATCCAGATGTCAAGGTTGAGATAATGAACACAAACCTTGACTGAAGACTGTCAGGAAGAAACTTACAAATGCTTAAGTTCTGTCACTACATGAGAAATGGCCTGCCATTTACTCTGCCACTTTCTCTTGGTTTCTCCAGGGATATCCATTACCTTTTCAAAAAATTAATAGATGCTGACAGTTGTATGACAGCTTGTGAAAAAAACAATATGTGCATTTTGCAGCTGCACTCAGCTGATACACCAACTGGCATACTTGTGTTGCTAAGATTAAAAACCTACACTTAGCTCTCAACTGAATTGCTAAATCAATAAACAGCCTCCTTGTAAGTACAAATCCTGAATGAGCTGGAAAAATTTTTTAGATATGCAACGCTGCATCTCTGATGAAATAATCAGACTCGTATATTCCAAAGTTAATCACACTTCTGAAGTTTGTCCTTACTGAGGGAAATACAAATGTTTACCTTTAATTATAGTTCCCCTTTGGGTGATTCAGTGCAGTAGTATTTTTTTAATCCTCACCTGAGAATATGTTTATTGATTTTTTTAGAGAGAGACAGAGACAGAGGGAAAAACATCAACGTGTGAGAGAGACATCAATTTCTCCCTCACACACTGCCACCAGGGATCGAACACTCAACCTAGGTATGTGCCCTAACCAGGGATGGAACCCACAACCTTTTGGTGTACGGAATGATGCTCCAACCAACTGAACCACCCAGTCAGGGCAGTGCAGTACTATTTTTAAGTGAGTTTTTTAAATATTATTTTTTTTTAAGTGTAAGAAAAGAGGTTGGAGGCAGAGAACTTGTAGCTAGTAGAAAGGGAGACTTCAAAGAAGGGGCAAGATTAATGGGTATCTCCAGGATTAAAATACACAGCTGTAGTCTGCAAACTTGAATACATTTTAAGGCCATCTTCTTTCTCCACCCCCTAAAAAGGTTCAATCCTTTAACTGACATTACAGTCCTATCAAATAACCAGATGACATTTATTCTGGTGCACAGGAGGTAAACCTTAATCTGTTTAATCCATGATTTCTTCAGATAAAGGAAAGCAATTACCATTTCAATTTCTGCTTGTTCCCCTTCCTAGGAATGAACCATTGGGGATCAGTCAATTTCATCTTTGCTGCAGGGTTAAAGTTGTGTGACAGCTGTAGGAGACACTGCCTATGCTTTTCTGCCATGGCTGCTGTTGCTATTCTCCCTCTGACTTATCTTTGCAGACATTACATAATACATGGGGGGAAATGGCCTGAAATAATCTCAGATTAGGAGGACTCGGACAAAGAGCCAAATTCAAACTGACATCCAAGGCTGAGACCGCCATTGCCATTCAAATCTCTAATTTTGAAATATTTTGCAGCTTGTGTTTTGGTACCTGCTGTTAAAATCTCAGAAAAACTAATCTATCTTCATAGATACATTTCAAAGCCCAGCCATCTATTGACAGAAAGCTAAAGCTACTGATGTTTGTACAATGTATGAATATTCAACAGTTAACATCTGCTAAAAATGGAGTCAACTATACCATTTGTTGGAGCAATGGAGCAATGGGTTCAATCGCATCTTGTATGTGGAAGTCAAGTTTGAGACTCGTGCAATAAATCTGTGTTTTATCATAGTTTGTGAGTGTTCTTTCCAATGCTGAAAGTGGGAGTGTGTAGGGAGTCTGGAGGATGAAATAATAAAGAGATCAAGGGTTGCATGCAATGTCAGGAAATCCAGGGTACTGAAGATTATTAAAGTAATCCTTCAGGTTCATACCTGGGATTCCCTCTCTTACAAAAAAATCAGTGGTGGCAAAGGAAATTTGGAATGATTTTATAGCTCATGTGAATTATATCAATTTTTTTAAAAAAGAGCTCCATAGCCCACAGTTTATTCTATCATGAACTGATATAATTTGGTGTATTTAGAGAATAGCCCAGAGACTGAAATATTTTAATTCACCTCTCTAATAAGAGATTCTTTGCAGTTCTAAGAACACTTGTTTTCCCAAGCTTCCTTCTCCCCCATTCTCTCCCACATACACAGGCCAAAAAATAGCATATAAAGTGGGCCCTGCCTGGGTAAAGCAGCATGTGTCAGGTGAAGCTGGCACATAAATATCCAGTAAGTATGTATAAGTACATGTGTGTTGGCACATACATGTGCACATACATCCAGCATGAAACTCCTAACCCTGAATTTGCTTTTGGGAAGAAAATCTTTTTTAAACTGGGAATGATCAAAGCTGACTGTGTACTCTTGTCAAAAATGATTGATTATTTCACAGCTTTTTGATTTACATTGCTTGTTTATACATTAACCAGAGAATCAGTTTCTAGAAATTCAAATAACTTAGTTTGGGTTTTTTTTTGTTTGTGGGGATGGGGGAGAGGGAGGGTATCTCATTCTTTATGGGTTTGGAGGGGCACTAGCTTCCCCTGGGTGAATATCAGTGGTCAGCTATGTTATTAGCCACTTTACATTCCTTATATTAGGGGTTTCCCAAAGGAATCACAGGGGCCCTCAAAGTGTGATTTCCCAAACCAGCAACACATGGAAACTTGTTAGAAATGCACACTATCAGGCCTTGCCCAAGACCTATGGACTCTAACTTGAGGTAGGGTGCAGCAGTCTGTTGGGACAAGCCCTGTGGGTGATTTCAGTGCAGGCTCAAATTTGAGGACCACTGCTTTTAGCATTTAAACCCCAGCACTGCCTTATGTAAGATAAACTGTCATCTCCATCTCCAATTTTTTTTACAGGTAAGGAAAGCAAATATCAGAGAAGTGAGGTCAATTGTTGCATAGCTCAATGGGTCAATAATGACCCACTGATTTAAACTCTAGTTTAAACTCCAGTTGTTCAGCCTTCTAACCTTGAACTCTTTCCATGCAGCCTTCAATATTTAGTCTCTGTTGGCTACAGAGAATAACTTCATTGCCCAGAAAAGAAGGAGCTCCTTAGGCATGGAGGTGCAATGGTCCTTCCTACATGTACACCTACAGTCAAAACTCTCCCTTTACCCCAGCTCTCAGTGTAACAGACACAGAACCCTAACACTTAGCAGCAGGTGAAGAACTGCAGTAGTAGCCCAAATTCGACAAACAGATCTCAAATTTCTTAACCTCACAGTATTCAGACTTCAGTGTCCTGGCTACACACAGGTCATGGGCTTATAACTAACTGAAACATGGGCTGCTTTGCCTTATCCTACATCGTAATGTGATCTTGCAGCATAGCAACTCCATTCCAAGAATTCAGATTCAGGTGAGAGAAGACAGAAGACAGAACAAGAGAGATAGTCAGACAGATTCTTGTGGAGCTGCTGAGACATTTCTGAGAACATTTTGTTCTGGCCATGTTTTCAATTGATCAAAGTTATCTCAAAAGACTTTAAAATGGACTTTGTGGCACTAAGTTTATATTTTCCTTAAAACTTGCATCATGGTACACATAAAACTGGTGAGATCTGCATGTGGTTGATGGACTGTATTAATCTCTTGGTGGTGATAGTATACTATAGCTGAGCAAGATGTTACCATGAGAAAAAACAGGTAAAGAGTACAGAAGGTGTACAGGACCTCTCTGTATTGTTTTTCAAAATTGCATGTGAATCTACTTTTACCTCAAAATAAAAAGTAATAAAAAATTGGTGACATATTGGAAGATAGGGAGAAATGGGGAAATATTGGTCAAAGGGCAAAAACTTTCAGTTATAAGGTAAGTTCTGGAGATTTAATGTGGCTGCAGTTAACGCTATATTATACACCTGAAATATTGTATACTTGAAATACTGTATTGCTAAGAGAGTAGATCTTAAGTGTTTTCAACACAAACACACACACACACACACAAGGTAACTATGTAAAACAATGGGTGTGTTAATTGACTTGATTGCTATAATTATTTCACAATGTATACAGATATTAAGTCATTACATCATACACATTTTAAAAAGAATATACATAAAACCTAAATATACACACTTTTATTCGTCAGTCATACTTCAATAAAGCTGGTAAAAAATGGTGTCATGGCAAGAGGTCAGGAAGTGTGGTCTGGGAAAAGTAATTTGGGCCACACTGTTTTAGATCCTTAAATGTCATCGCTTTCTGGGCCTTCAAGTCCCTATTGCTCCCAAGCAGCTGAAAGAGGCTCTCACATCATCTTATCCTTTCACAGTGATCACTGAAACCAGAAGGCTTTTGCTCACTGCTGAAATCACACTCGGAGGAAGGATCTCCTTGATCTAGTAATCAGTGGGCATATTTAGCAGCACCCTTAGGCATGATTGCTAGGTAAGATGGCCACTCTGCTATTTTGGTACAGCATATCTCAACCTATTCATTTCTCAAAAGGGGTGGACAGGTTGTGGGGAAAGAATCTTTGTTGGAAAGAAAGCTGTTGGTTTCTTCTGATTTGGGGTTTGGGTTTTTTTTCCCTGAGCTGCCAGACAGAGTGTTTAAAAATACACCTAAGCTGTTGTTGGGCACCAAGAATGTAACACCAACTGCTTGCCTGTCTTCCCATTTAAGGTTTTGATGGGAGGCTTGATATGACATACTCGCATTCCAGTAGATAATCTGATTGCAGAGATCAGACAATATACTGCAGAGTAGGGTGGAGACTATTTCTTGATTTCCCCCCCAGTTTTATGAAGGAATCTCTACATCCCATGACCACACAGTCCCTAACTACATCTTTTCAGAAAGTCTAAAAATGAAATGAATGCTTTCATCAGTAGTGAAGTATAAACATGGGCAGGATGGCCAATTTTCAAGCAAATGTTGGGGACTGAACAAGATAAAAGTATATTTTTATTGGACATACTCATTATGCCCAAGATATTTAATCCTCACAACACAACAAGCTAAGTATTTTAATCTCCATTTTCTAGATAACTATTAGAAAAGTGAGTAAAGTTGTCAAGATCCCATAGCCAGTGACAATGTGGTGGGGTCAGGCCTCAAACTGGATGCCTTTCTACTCTAAATTCACAATCCTTATAGTTATGCTGAATATGCGACACAGACTTTTCCAATTGTACATTTTTTAAAAAGTATATTTTATTGATTATGCTATTACAATTGTCCCATTTTCACCCCCCTATTCCCCTCCACCCTGCACACACCCTCCCACCCACATTCCCCCTCTTTAGTTCATGTCCATGGGTCATATATATAAGTTCTTTGGCTTCTACATTTCCTATACTTTTCTTAACCTCCCCTGTCTATCTTCTACCTATCATTTAT
>VMDR010019897.1:0-17954 GCA_007922815.1 Macrotus californicus | reverse complement strand
AATGAGAACATTCAAGCCAAGTATAACTACTAACAGTTAGAGTGGTAATGTAATTTAAAAGAACTTAAAAAATTGAGTGGTAGCCTACATTAAGATACATAATGTACCTGCATATTTTATCATTGCCTCTAGTTCTGTCCAACCAAGAAGTACGGACTGCTCTTACTGTCTTCATTTTCTCTTTTCCCTCTAATTTCATCACTCACGCTCTGGGCCCAGCAGTGATTAGCATGCCATGGAGCATTACCCTTCCTGTGCCTTTGAAAGAGTCCCTCCCCCAAAGTCAACAACCCAGACAAAAACCTTCCCCATGAATGGTAGAGTTCAAAACTGGCACCCAGCCACTTCCTTCTAAATGTGGATTAAGAAGCTCTCCCATGATTGAGAGAGCTGCCTTTGGTAGGGAGTCGCTGTTGTCCATGGGGAGTGAAGGGAGGTTCCCGCACTCAGGTGCTCTCCCTGGCATCTTTGTACAATGAAGCAACTGTAGAAAGGGACAGCCCTACACCTGGGCCTCTTCCTCTGCCAATTGCATGATTCTTGGCCTCAAAGGAGTTGCCCCCCACTTAAAAAAAAATCTCCATAAAGTTTTATCTCCTGTATTTCCAGATCCATGCTTCTTAGCTCTGGCCCTCTCTGCCACCAACTTAACCACTGTGGTGGATTCAGAAACAAATATAGCAACTATAATAGCCATTTATTATTGCTGGGGGCCAATTGGAAATCCTAGCATCATGAAAGGGAAATTTTATTTCTAAGACCTAAAGTGCAAAAAATATATGGATCCATTGAAAGATTGGGTCCAGTTCACATTTGCTATTTCAATATTCACAAGTGATTGGGATTTCATAAAACCATAAGGAGGTGTTGGCATTGCTCATAACATTACATATGTATGGTCAGAATTTAGGTCTTCTGAGTGGCCCAAGATAAACCATTACGGCAACCTATCCATTATAACAAGGCCTTGGTTTATTAAAAAAAAATCATACATTGAAAATAAGTTGAATGCCTTTCACGAAGGAGTGTTTAAATACAACAGTACGAGAATAGATGCATATTAAAAATTGGGTGCCAATAGCTGGTTCTGAAGCTCATTAAAACAAATGAAAGACTTGGAATGTTTTCTGGACTTTTTTTTTTTTTTTGGCAGAAATTACACATCCACATTGCAAGTTTAATGATTCTATGCTTGTGATTAACACTTGAGTAATAATTTTTTTCCTTTGAAGAACATAATAAATGCATGTGGCATTCATACCCTTCAGTATTTCTCTGTCATATGGTAGGGTTTCTGGGCGCTTGAAAATATTAACTCCTTTGCATAATACCGCTTAGAAATAATTTCCATCTTTTGGCTCCCATTATATCAATTAGAATATAAAAAGAGAATGATTGTTTTTGGGTCAGTGGCAGGATCTCAGTAAAAATTCAATTACTCAGGTAAGCCAAGGCCAGGGTTAGGATCCCCGGTAGGGAATTGGGGAAACTTCACTGGATTACCTGCCATATGGGCTCATGAAATCAGAGTCACAGCTCCTTGCCTCTTCCTCCTTCTACCATATGGACCTTCCATGGGTGGCATTAATTTTTAGGATCTTGTATGCAATTCCATTTACACGTAACCTACACGGAATTGAAAACATAAATCTCATTCCCAGTGGGCAACATAGAATGCACTGTTGCCGAACCACTTGTCTGTTCCCTGCTTTCCCCAACATACCAGTTTATTAATCTACCCTCCCGCAAAAGCAAATCCAAACACAGAAGAAGCAAACAGCAGGCCCCTATATCATACAGAGGCAAAATGAAATTGAAATACCTCACAGGAAACCCTAACTTTTCCTGATCAATGGGTCTCACTCCCTATTCCGGCAGTTCTTGGCCAGCCTAGGAGCTGGTCAAGTTGGCTCTGGGCAGCTGGGTGTGAAAGGATGACCCTGATCATGTGTTTTCTGAGGCCAAAGGGTTTATTCTCGGTTTTGCTCAGGTGCCTGGCCAATCAAATAGGATTCTGTTCAAAATAGCATATTTTTTTCAACCTTGGCCTCTGAAGTCTTCCAGAATATTGGGAACCTGTTAAAGCATAACCATGTGTCATGCAGAGAAGAGAGTCAAGAAATTAGGATGGCAAAGTCAAAGATGCAAATTAAAGCCCAGAAAGAATCAATTAAATAGGCACCAAAGGTCTGTTTAAATGATTAAATGAAACAGAAGTGCATGTTGAGATGAATAAATCACACGAAAATGAAATGAAGGCATGAGAAACTTGTGACGGGGAGGATCCATGAATAGACGTGAGAGAAGAGATTTAATACAGGTAATGTGCACACGGTTTCAGGTTTCAGTTATGAGGTTGATTAAACATGCAAAAATGTCACCGTAGCCTCTGGGTAATTGTAGAAAGCATGAATACAAACGGTGAACTCCCACAGCGAGAAGAATAACAAAGAGGGAAGCGGTGGCAGTTCTCACGGAGCTAGTGAGCGCGTGTCTCCTGTTACCCACTGTTCCTCTGTGTACAAAAGCAGTGTGTCCTCAAGCTGCACCATGACAGACTGAGCCTTTCAGTACCCACCCCCTTCCTCCTGCCCAGCTGAAGAGACCTGCTCAGGTTAGGTAGCTCTGTAATTATCTCTGTCATTGTATATGCTTTTGTGTATGTCACACGTTCCATAAAACAAGGGGAGTACGGCCAGCAAAGCTACCGTTCTGGCTTTCCAGGGGCAGCAACTGGAAGGCAGAGAAATGTAGGTACCTGAGTTCACCCAGAACTGGAAGCCACCCGGGGTTGTAAGTGTGGTTGGGCAGGTTGAGCACCACACAGGACTGCCGGCTAAGAGATCAGACCAGGCTGAAATGCAAACCCTGTCTGCCTCGCCACACCATGCTGCTTGGCACAGGCTTGTCTGCCTGGAGGTTGTTTTTTAGGTTGTAAGGGACAGATTTAAAGGCCAGTGGCAGCCCTGAGCTCAACTTGGAGCTCCTGGTGTTCGCCCTCTCTGTTTTGGTCCTGCCCGAAGACCCTCCCCTTTCCTATCCAAGTCAGAGTCCTCTCAGGCTTCCCTGGAGACTCACCAGCATGAAGTACCACTGTGTTAAGTTATCTAGCTCTTTTAATGTTTCTCAGTGTTTTTGTACATAATAGTCCTTTTAATACTTTATTGTTCTTCACTGTTTTCTGAGGGCTTGCCCGTATATTGTCTTAAAAACAACCTTAGTCAAAAATGATTATCCCCACCTCACAGAAAAATGCCTGCAAGCGAATTTCTCAAGGGCACAGAACTGGTAGGAGGCACAGCCTGGGTGAGAAGCCACATGCAGATCCCTGGTTCCGGGCCACCAGGCTCCAATGCCTCAAGCCCAGCTTCCCCTCGCCAACTCCATAGCAGTCTCTACTGGCTTCTTTCCAAGTAACTGTAACCCTTTTACCTCTTCCAGGAATCTATTCGTGGCTTAGTCAGATGGACCAGTAACACCCGGTCTCTACCCTGCTGAAATTTAATGAAATGTCCACTTAGTCTTGGCCCAAGACGAAGGAGATCCAGACTGGCCCTGGCTTAATTCCTTTTATTAACATTCCAAACTGATGCCGAGCTGCCATGGGTCATGTCACTCCTGCTCTCCTCACCAGAGCTTCAGAAGGAGCCAGGGGGTCCCATCTCCGTCTTTCTCCCCACCAGACCCCGAACCAATTCAGAAATTGCCTCTGGGGTCAGGGGAGAGGGATGAGATTTATTTTTGGATTTAAGGAGAGTGTGGCTGGGACCCAATACCATTCCAGTGTTTATGGCCAGGGCAGGATTGAACATGTGCAGTGGATAATCTGGCTCATGGGAATGGAAAGGGCCTCCAGATGGCTTTCAGGTGAGCTCTTCCCAGGGCACTTCTGAGGGTCCCGTGTGCTGCCTCCTCTCCCAGGAAGATGCTGGGAGTGAAAGGTTTATAGGATTAGAGTAACCCTCCCTCCGTCCCCCGCCTGCCTTGTGTGACGGGAACTCCTATTCTGCGGGGTATTTGCAGGAAATAATGTTTCCAGGGAAGAGGGAACAACTGTCTTTTTCTTGGTAAGATATTTATTGATGATAGTGTCAGACCATCCTCTGAAGTGGAATTTTATCCTGCGTTTGTAGCCAAAGGAGGAACACACCCGTTATGAAATTATTTTCCTGTCGATATGTTCCTGGATAATTTGAAAACCATGAGCACTGGCTTGAGACTTAGCAGAGGGAGGGTGGTTGTGATGCTGGCACGGACCATCTGTGGGAGATTGGTATGGGTGGGTGTGTCCCTGAACCACAGTGGATGTCAGTGTTGTATCCGTACAGCAAGGCTCTACCTGGTGGTTGCTTCCAGGCTTAGTGTCCCTCACGTAAGGACCTAAGATCTTAAGAACAGGAAGAAGGCTCATTAAACATAGCTTGCTCATCTCCAACATTTTCAGAGCAGTGGGAAGAAGCAGTGGGACACAAGTGTATGGTCTATTTCTAGTTGTCACTGCCTTAGCAAGTGACTAGATTTCTTCCTTATCTGGTTTCCTAGGGGAGGTATTTTGTTTAGAAATCTGTCCAGTCAGAAAAGACAAAATTTACCACATGACAAAGTGATGGTAACAGGTTCAAAAGACAGCCTGGTGCCATTTCCCAGGCAGATTATCTCTGCGAATATGATCCTGTTGCTGCTGGGAATGGGTTATTTCTTTTAAGTCTTTGAAGCATTAAGAAACATGTTGATTTCCCATAGTTATAAATCAGCAGAGAGTGGGAATATACATTTTAGAGGAAAATCTATATAGGAGGAAATAAGGGAAGAATAAATGGATTTCTTTAGTGGTAAGAATTAGGATGTGAAAGGCTACATTGTTATAGATGCTCAGTGTTCATTTCTCCAGGATGGCAAATGAGGGTGGCCCTGCGACAAAGAAGGGACCATCTTGGTTAGACGGTGTCCCTTTTTTACAGAAACATCCAAGTAAGAGGAAAAAGTGAGATGGTAGTAAGCAGGATTCCAGGAATATATGCGATAGGGTTTTTTTTTTCTCTTCTTTAAAGTTTAATACTGGTGTTCTGCCCTTTTATTTTTTCTTTTAAAGGAAATATTTTGAAAACTGAGATTTGTACTGGGAACTAGTGACCAGTCATAAGTCTTTTCTACCCTGGAAACTTGGTTGAAATCCAGTTTGAATAGATTAGCTAAGTGTTATTCCAGTTACAGGCCAGCTCGGTTTTCTTTTTTGTAATCGGGTGGTTTTGTACAATTAACCTTAACTTTAGCTAAGAAAAATTATTACACCATCTGTCAGATTCCCCAGTTTTCTTTTAAGCTTACAACCTTTCGTAAGCCTTGGTTCTAGAATATACCTTGTTTTGTTGTTGCATCCACTGAGGATGGATTATGCATACTTCTGAACCTACAATGTGGATCATCACCAACTAATAAATTCTCGCCCTCTTTAAATTGCATGCGCCATTTAAAAATGATAGTAAGACTTTGAAGTGGAAGTGACTTTCATATCAGCTAGTTTCTGATATTGACAGATCACCTGCTCTCCTGATTTATGAAGAACTTTGTTCATGAAAGCTATGGTCTTGAGCTAAATCGATGCTCGAGTCTGACTGTCTGTCTGTCTCTCTCACCTTCCCAAGCCTTATTATTCCTGAAATGAAGTTATGAACAGGGCATGTGTGTCTGAAAAATTCAGTCATACTTTAAAACTCTTGAAAAGTAGGGTGACAGTAAGGGGATCTGAATGGCTGGGGGCAGCTTCCATGCTACAAATGCCCTGGGAACTTCTAAGCCAATTTACTATCTGTTGTGTAGAGGAAACACTTCTGAAAGACTGTATCTAGTTTGATATATATATATATAAATAGATGCAGCTACAGCTTTATATATATATGAAGGAAAATGCAATATATATATTACATACACACACAACACATACATACACACATTGCATTTTCCAAGAATGACATAGATGAGTATACTGGGCCATTGCATTGTGCAGCTCTGGGGGCCACCACTCACCTGGAGTGTAAGGTGAATGGGCACTCCCCTGGAATTGTTCAATGTGTAGTACCAGACATTTATATTAGAATATGTCAGGCCCTAGCCAAGTAGCTAAGTTGGTTACAGCATTGTCCTAATATGCCAAGCTTGCAGGTTCGATCCCTGGTCAGGGCACATACAAGAATCAACTGATGAATGCATAAATAAATGGAACAATAAGTTGATGTTTCTCTCTCTCTCTCTCTAAAAATCAATAAATAAAAAATATACAGTATGTCAGAGGTATCGTGATATAAATGTATAACTTCATCAGGCATGTTTTAAGATTCTTTTGAAACTTTTAAATTATATGTGAGTTCTTCCATATCATTTTTTTTAATGAGTGAAATAGTTTTGCCAGAAAATCAATTGTATTTAGAAAATACATGTAATTTGTATGAGGCTGGTGAATTTGATGAGACTTATTTCAGAGGTTGTTACTTTAGTGCAAGTGGATTTAGTGTACATAAAACCCATTCTACTTGTTGGCTATTGGGAAGTCCTCAAATAGAACATGAGCTATGATAATTCTCCCTCTGGCATCTATCATAATGTCTGGAATTCCTAATATTAGTCATTCCTTTGAGTCATGGCGTGGTCTCCAGAAAGTCTCCTACAGGGCCTTGTTAAAATTACAACGTGCCCCCCTCAAGTGGGGCAACATATACTCCATTAGCCATTATTATTAATTCAACCAATAAAACATTTATTAGGGACCTCATGTTTTCCAGACAATAAGCTATGGTTTATGTATAAATCCACTTCCTTCCAAAGAGAATGTGAAGCAATCTAAAATAAAAAAGCTTAGACAAAAAAACTTGCTCCAAAAGTATGGTGATAATCGTCTGAAAAGGCAGATCAGGAGAAGTGTGTATGCTTCGGCGGGGTGTTGGAGTGTGTTTAATCATTGTGGATGCAGAGTCATGGTTGGTCATGGTTTACTATTATATCATTAGCAGAACTCATGATGTGCGTGGGATACATCCACAAAGGTCCTTCCTCCTCTCCACTCCTGGAGCTGGTCTCAGAGCCTTTCCATACTTTTCACAGTTGAGGGTAAAGTCCTGAGAACAGGGCAGGGCTGATGGACAAGTACCTTATCTGGTTCTTTTCTGGTTTTGCATGTACTTCTTCTGTTTAGCTTCAATTTGTTGATAAATTTAGGGGATTCCATGTCTTTCCATTTTTCAACACACATTTGACCGAAGAGCCAGCCCTTCTTTTCCTCAGAAGTCCCCCCCGCCCCCATGAGTGCAAGGGGAGCCGTGTGAAAGAGCAGAAGGCACAACTGAGCTCAGGAGGAGGGATGTAAGACCCAGGGTCTACCTACATCAGAGAAGGGCCTGGATTCAAGGGGCTGTGGGGCCACTCAGTGAAAGTCAAACATAGACTTTAGAATCAATTATTTACAGACAAGCTTTGGTTCAGAATGTTGCATTTGCATTTTCCTGGGTTCCTCATCGATGCTGCTTCATGTGAGATGGGAATGTAAGATTCTCATACATGCCCTTCCTCAGAAGAATGAAGGTATGGAGAGGACATGAGTCTGAAATAGCCTTTCTTTTCGTGGTCCATCCTCTCCCACTCTCCGTCTATTTGATTCAGGTACGCAGTCACATCTGACCCCCAGCATGGAGTCTGTGACTCATGTGAGGCCATTCAGGGTACCAAAGCCCCTTAACAGTGATTATTTCAGAGTGGGAACAAGTAAATCCAGAGAATGCGCAGGAGGTCCTGGGAGAAACATTTTTCTCTTCTCTACTGAACTGGACGTGGGAGAGCATAGCCTGGAGCTGTTGGAGTCACCGCACAGAGCCTGGAAGTGCAGTCAGCCCAGGAGAAGGCAGAGTCAAGAGATGGGGGAGTTTCCATTCTAATGCCTTCATCTGAGTCTCTGACTCAGACCTTACCTGAAGCCAGAGCTCTTCCCATGAGGGTTCCACATGGGGACAATGTCAATGACAAACTTACACCCACCAGGAAGGTTCCGATGAGATTCATCAGCTACTCCACCTTCTTAAACACTAACAAATAAAAACAATATTAAATATTGTCTTATTAAAGATTTGTGAATTGTAATGAATTTGATTTTTATTTTTTTACATTTTCAGAAAAATACTCATTATAAAGATTTTAAATTAAACTATTTTACTGAATTTCTGCAACTAAGGAGAACCTGTTGTACCTTTCTAAGTCCTGCAGTAATTTGTCACCTTTGTGGTAAACTTATTTATCTATCTCATTACCATAAATAATTTTAAAATTCTTTTGAGAAAGGACAGGCACTGCACATTTGTAACCAGGTCCTCTCCTACCACACCAGCACACACTTAAAGAAGTTACCCAAAAGCCTGTGTGAGGTCAGGTTACAGATGTCTGAGATTCAAGGAAGCCAAAAAATTAGGTAAACAGATTACATGTAAAGCCAAGCTTTATTGATACTTGAAATTAGTCATAATTAATTGTTGACCATCCACTAATAAAGGGGAAGAGGAATCAGTAGAATCCCCCAAATGATAGTTCATCCCTGTATAAGATAGGTTTCTTCTCAAATCCATTCAAAATCCCTTCAAATCCATTATACAGGGTGGGGCAAAAGGAGGTTTGTGGTTGTGATACACAAAACAGAGTTTATTCTTGTGTTATTATTTATTAATTGTGTTATTTTTCACAAAACAACTCTAAATCTACTTTTGCCCTCCCCCCATCCCATCCGCATGTAGACACACAGTCACTCCCCAAAAAGACTGATTTAAGATGTCATCTGTTTTCATCTCTAACACTTGAACTAGACTGGCCGCTCCTAAACTTGTATCTATAGGGCTTGATATTCAATATTTATTAAATGAATAATTACAGTACAGAATGAGTGAAAGCTTTCCCCTTACTGTTTGCATTTCTCATTTGAAGCACTTTCTACTAGCTTTGCCCAGTACCCTCCGACTGTTTTTTGCCCGCCACGTGGGTGGCTCATTGTAGTGTGTGTGTGTTGTCAGAGTGAGGAAGTTGGTGTGCTGTGAACTTTTTGTATCTTTCTGGAACTCTTTAATATCAAACCAGTTCTGAGTCTTTCCTCAGTCCTCTGTGTGATGATGGCTTTGTAGATTATATTTACGTTTTATTTCAGCTCTCAGGTGGAGTGTCAACACACGGATGTC
The DNA here is from genome assembly GCA_007922815.1 of Macrotus californicus. Taxonomy (NCBI): domain Eukaryota; kingdom Metazoa; phylum Chordata; class Mammalia; order Chiroptera; family Phyllostomidae; genus Macrotus; species Macrotus californicus. The sequence continues at coordinate 8,748 of VMDR010019897.1, read as the reverse complement.
TGATAGTGCTTGTTGTGGGTGCGTCATTTGAGGGTGGTGGAGAACACACACAGGAAGTGCCTGGGTGCCCTGCACTGTTGTGTAGCTGTTCTTGCTCACAGGGATTCTGGCTTTGTCTCTGTGGAAGGAATAGCCAGACTGTGAAACAGTTTGCTTGTTTTGGCCCCTTACGTTTTTGGATCATTCCGTAGCCCAATCAATTGTGTAGCGATTGGCTCTAAATGTGCCCAAATGTAGTCAGCTGAATGATACATATGCACACTTAGGCACTTGTACCCACCCACCCTGTGCCTGGCCTGAGCATCTTGTGGAGCAGCCCAGACTCTCAGGGGCTCTGGTCCTGCCTGGACATCTTGGGAGGCAAGAGAGTGTAGGGGTTAACAGCACAAATTCTGGAGTCCTATTGTCTGGGTTCAAGTTTAGGCTCTGTTACTTACTAGTCTGTGGCCTTGAGTAGGATATTTACCTAACACCTCTGTGCTTCAGTTTCTTCACCAGTTAAATGGGGATAGGTCATACCTCATGGAGTTGTTGTGACAATGGAATAAGATAACCCATGAAAAATGTTTGCCTAATGCATGCCAAATGGTAACTCTGCAGTTGTCGGCTGTCATCATTGCCACCACCATCATCATCTCCATTATTATCAGCATCAGCTTTGGGATCAGCTTATGAAGGACAGCTAGTGTGATAATTAGGCCATAGGAGAGAGTGTTAGAATTGGAGGAAGGATTAAGAGGAGATTTCATGTCAGTGTAGATGATCTCTAAAGTTGGGACCACATGCAAATGAAGTTAGCATTTAAGAGCCTGTGGATGTATCTGCTTCTCCTTGATGAGTGGCCATCTAGATGTGGTCCTAGAGGGCCAGGCCAAAAGTTGGATTATGAATTGGTCATTGAAAACCCATAACTTATTATGTGTAACTATTTGATGGTGAATTGTAAACATCAATTTATGTGTGAAGACACATATGCATGCGAAAACAGTTGCAAGGCTTTAAAAAGTCAAGATGGGGAAAGCAAGTTAAGAAGATTAATAATATATGTACATACAAATATATCAGCATATATATAACATCTCTCTCTATATGTATAGCTATATATGCAGCTTTTCTGTCACTTATATTTTCTGATATAAATTTTGAGGATCTCTGTTAAATTTTTATACACAATTCCTTTCTACTTTAGAAATGATGGCAAAAGAACTCATGGGGAGAAATATATTCTGATGTGAGCTACTGTGAATACATAATATGGGGTGGCTGCAGAAGGCAAGATTTGAAACAAAACAAAACAACAAAACAAAAACAAAACAACAAAACAAAAACAAACAAAAAAACCTGGGAGAGGTCTGCTTCTCCTGTCCAAAGCCTGAAATGGATGGAAGGAATACATCAAAACAAGGTCTCTGAGGAACAACAAACTAGAAGCTCTTATTGTGTCTTTGCCTCTCTATCGTTTTTTTAACCATGCGTTGTCCCTAAGTGGAAAACGTAAATTGCAATGATTTCACGTGAGTTCCATGATCCTTCGTGTCCAGGCTTATTCACATTCTGTCCTACAAATCACAGATTTGCCTAAGCCTAATGCTGCCCAACTGCTTCGGATTCCTGAGATGTCCTGCATTCCTCAACTCAGCAGGTACAATAGTCATTTATGCCCCTCCCCCCACTCCTTCTATCCAGCTCCTGAGAAAGAGGAAGATAAAAACGTGAAAAGAAAGAAGGAAATATGAAATAAGGTGACAGAAATCCTGAAACAGCCAAGACACTGGATAGAGGAGAAGCTGATCCACATGCTCCCTTTTGGGCTTGAAAGGAAAGGATTCTTCATAAATCCACTCATGAACTGCAATTCTGCCGGGTGTTTTTTTCACTCCTTTGAAATATTTTCCTTCTTACAGAGCTGAAAAATATTTTGTTTTCCCTTTCTCTAGGCTCCTTTCTTATCCTGGGTCATGTTCCCTTTTAACAAGTGTTTCTCTTTCTCTTTTCAAACTTTGTCTTCCTTTTCATTTGTATTCCGAAAGACCTTTCTGGTTTTTCCCTTGCTTTCTTTAAACTGTGTGTGAGAGAGTGTGTGTGTGTACATTTGCATGTATCTGTTTGAAGAACAAATAAGGAAGAGGAAATTTAAAAATTGGGGAAACCAGCTGAGTTTGGAAGACGTTGTGTGCTCTCAAGCACATTCTTTTTGTCCCGTGCTATCGAGAAACATGTCTGTAGTGGTGCGGTGCACCAAAAACCCGCAGTGAATAAACAGTGGAAAAACTCTCTTCTCTTCCTGCTTTTGTCTGCGCTACGTGGACCTGAGGCCACAGTCTCTGGGTGGGAGTAATGTCTCCTCTCCTTTCCATTGAACAGTCAGTCCAGAGACAGCCCATGGCGCCTAGGGCCAGAGTCTGCAACAGGATGCAGAAGCTGAGTTATTTCACATGTTGCACAATGAAAGAATGTTGTTTGTGCAAGATCTGATGAGCAGAAGTGCTTATTAGGTGTGCCTTGTTAAACCAGCGTCGATTTAATCATCATGGTTGTCTTTTGTGGTGGGGATTAAATTACAGAGCTTCGGCTAGGTAAGCAGGTAGACAATTGAAGTCCTGCTGAAAAGCAAGGCACCCGTCGTGGCGCTCCTGGAAATAATCTGATTCCTCCAAGGTAGAGAAGAATTTGAAAAATCTGACATTGCAGCGTTCAGGCAGTTGGAGAAAGGAGCTACCGCCTTCACTCCAGGAGATATAAACATTATATCTGTATTTTCAGTCTAATGTTCACTCCCGCAGGATCAAAACCAAACCCAAACACACGTTAGCTCATAATCACTTTTCTTATTCTGGAAAACCTTTAAGAACTGCTTTAAAAAGTTACGATTCTTAGGGGTTTGTTGGACTTTTAAGTCTTACGTAGAGACTGCAGTTGTAATGATTATGCCTCTCCGTTCTAAGGCCTGGAAAATGTAATGGGTACCCTAACAGGAAGGTTTAATTTTGTTTTAAAACTGCTATGGTAAAGCTTGGAAAAGTTATTACTTATTTTCTTATTTCAAATCAAAGTCATTATTTAAAAAATAAATTTTTGAAGAGTAAGATTATACCTCAAGGCCATGTCAAAAATCTTTACAATCTCAATTCCCACTGAATTTATGAAGTCTAAAATACAATGATCGTTTTCATTCTTTGAGATTATTTGAGAAGTAATGGAAAGTTCTTTCCTCTTTAAAGAAAGAATACACACACATACATTTAGCATGATGAAAGTGATTGACCAGCCTGTTACAAGTCATTATCTCTCTTCAGCATTGCCCTGATACATCCATAGCTCCATTAGATTCTGCTGCATCATTTGATGCCCATGTGGTGAAATGCTAGTTGAAAAATTCTGTTAGAGACCATTGAAAAGAACAGAAAAAGGAAAGACATCAGAAATAAATGCCAAATATATTCACACTCAAATGTAAATGATACCAAGAAAACAAACATTGATGAAAACTTTTATTTTGAAGTAGTGCCTTCAACTCTATAAATTCATGCTTAGAGCCCTCATACGCTGCCTTAAATCATCTCCAAAAGCCTTTTGTGACTGTTCACAACACACATGCCTGGATCTGGACCTCAACTTCCACTCAACCCCCAATATAATGTAAATTCTGTAAGTGGGAAATTAAGTGAAATGATGCATGTCCTATAAAAGTTGTAAGTATGAAACAACATGACCTAATTTTCTTCTAATGTGCTATTTTGTTTTCTAATAAATACTTGCTTTTTTTCAAATAACCAAAAGAAGGGAATTTGAGCTATCTATGGCTTTCTTTCTGTGTATTTTTTAAAAGATTTTATTTATTTATTTTTAGAGAGGGGAAGGGAGGAAGAAGAGAGGAAGAGAAACATCAATGAGTGGTTGCTTCTTGCCTGGCCTCTACTGGGGTCTGGCTCACAAACCAGACATGTGCCTTGACTGGGAATTGAACAGGTGACCCTTTGGTTCATAGGCTGGCACTCAATCCACTGAGCCACACCATCCGGGATAACTATGACTTTCTAAACACTGTTGTTATATGAGTAATTTTTTTCTTCTTCAGAAAGTATAACTTTGAACCCATTTGAGCTGAAGTCTTCCTTCTGAAAAACTTTGCCTTTAAAAGTGATGGTTTTAAGGTCTAAATCAAACACCACCATATTATTAACAATTCAAAATGACTGAAAGTATTTCAACTTTTACTCTACCTCTAGGTTTGAAGGTCATATGAAATGTTCAAGCTGTGCAATGAAATTTGAGGACATCCCTAGACTCTAGGCACAATAGACTTCACATCTCAGACTTTGTATGAGATAGTCTGTCACTTGGGGTACCTTTCTCTCTGTCCTTCGAAGTCACTCACTTTTCAAGGATGAAGTCAAATGCCACTCTGTGAAGCCTGTCTGTGCCTCCTGTCTGCTTTCTGTGCCATAAAGAAGCAGAGGCTCCATCTGCCATGTTCCCAACATAGTATCCGTTGCATTATGATTATTTGTGTGCGTGTATTGTTAGGTAGTAAACTATCTGAGGAAAGTAGCCCTGTATTCAGCTTTGTGTTCTCATAACTGAATTCAATATCAGGTATAGAATAGATTTTTAATAAATATTTGTCACATGGAACAATATATTCAACAAGAAACTTCAAGTCCTGCCACTGGATAATCACTGGTTTTCAAGTTCTCTGTACAGTAACTCTCTGTAAAAAATATTTATTTTTATCATGACACAGAAAACACAAAAACTCAATTGGTAGAGAATTTTATGATACGGCATCTTCCTTAATACATCTGATCGATGCACTGATATTTTCTATTGTAATTCTATTCTATTCTATTCTATTCTATTCTATTCTATTCTATTCTATTCTATTCTATTCTATTCCATTCCATTCCATTTTAAGATTTAGTTCAGATCCACTAAATTGATTTCCCAACCTACTTGGTTGTGACCCACAGTTTGAAAAGCACTATTTCATCTTTGTAGCTTTAGCCAATCTATTTCTTTTATTATGGTTTCAAGGCAATCTATTTTAAAAGGTTAATCTGTTTAAAGGGTTTTAAAGGTCATCAGAGATTTATATTATTATAGACGTGTTCTCAATACTTGTTTTATTGAAGTTAATATATAAATTAGATGTTTCAAAATCTTATTACTAAATTTCTTTGCATGCTTCTCTAATATATTTTGTTAGATCAGCAAGTGAAGAGTTATCTGATTCTGGTTTTACTTAGTTTGCTCGTCTTCCATAAGAGGTTCTAAAGAGTAAAGTGTCACGAAGGTCATGCATTCTGACAGATGACTGGTAGTCATCACATGTAGCGTATGTGAATTCATGTAACAAGGAATCCGCTTCCAAGAAAATTGCAAAAGGATGTTCTTGAAATAACTACATGGAAAACTGAAAGTTAAAGACGTAAGAACTCATTGTAATTCTTGACTCCAAACCCACAAAGGAAAAAATATTGAACAAAATCATTTCGATGATCCGGAAAGTTAACACCACAAATCAACTTACAAAAACATTTAACTACACACCACGGGCATCCTGCTGCACTTCTTCAGTTACAGCGGGATCGTGACTCACCCGGTGACTTTCTTGGAAAATGTATTGTCAGGAGGCAGATCCTTCTTTTGTGAAGCCAGAGAGAACTAGTGTCTTTCTTCCTGACTTCCATGGTCTTATCATCAACAGGCTGTCCAAGTAGACCTGGAGGTTTTGAAAGGGATCCCTTTCTGGAAGTGAAAATGTTTTTGAAGTTTTGTTAGGCCTGTGCTGAATATAAGCACTGCATCTTATTATTTGTTAAGGTGGGGCTTTTGATGGGTTGGTAGAGACCGTCTTTGAAATCCAGCGAAGCCACTGAACTAGAATAATGTAAATTATTCAGAAATGCTTTGAATCACCTGACTTAGCAAAATTCTGTTCTGGAGAGCTGCCACTGTCCAATATGATGACATTAGCCACGTGAGACTATGTAAATTATCATTAAATTAAATTAAAAATTCAATTCTTTACAGTGGTCCCATTTCTGGTGCTCAATATTCACTATTGCTAAGTTTCCATTGAAGAGCACCATTATCGATAGACATTTCATTAGATTAACATCTGATTTCATTGGTCATTTGTCTGATCGTTGAAAAGGATGGGTGGCAGGGAGGTGAAAATGTGACAGAGAAGCCTGTCCACATTAGGAAACACTTATTTTAGCCTTGACAGAGCCTTTTATCTTAGTCTTCTGTTCTCACTGTGACTGGGCTATTGACAGGGGTCCATTCTCACTCCGGACTTGAGTCTCCAATCAGCCTTCATCACTGCCTCTAGAGTTACCACTCTACATTGCAGGTCAGTCTTCATCATTTTTTTTCTAAGAAAACTTCGAACACTCCTCATTATCCACAGAATAACATCTGTCCTCGGTTTGGATTCATCCTGGTCCAAGTCAGCATTGCTTACACTCCTCCTCTAGTCAACCCTTGCTTGGGGAACATGCTCACCCGACTGCCCAGGCATCTGTGGTCCTTCGCTCACACTGGTCCTCGTTGCTCCATGAAAGCTGTCCCTGCCTCTTGGTTCAGTTCACACCCAGGACCTTTGTGAAAATGTCTGTGATCCCATCGAACCAAACCTCACCACCACTTTTTTTAAGTGCTGAGAGTATTTTCCTTGCACCTCGGCTATAGCGTTTTTCCCATTAAGTTTTTAAAGACCTAAGTCTCCTGCTGAGTTATAAACCTTTTGAAGGCACAGAGAAACCCCCCCCCCCCAGCTCTGTGTCCTCACTGATTTTCTACACACAGCGTCTCAACAAGGACTATAGAGAGGGAGTTGAATTTAATTTGGAGTGAGGAATAGAAAAACTGGCTCACTGGAGGCGAGTGAGGATTTGCTTAGAGGCAAATCACTGGGGGTTGCACAGGGTTATGAAGTCTGCAGACAGGAGGTGGACTGAGGTTGGGATGAGAGATCTAACCTTGGCAGTGCCGCGGAGCATAACAGAATGGTGAGGCGGCATTGCAGGCTGCCAGCGTTTCATAGGTCACAAAACACCACAAGGCATTCCTCCTGGTGGAGATCAACCTCGGGCCGCGTGAGTCACTCTCTCCCTGAGCTCATGTGGCTCTTAATCCATGCTCTGCTGTAGTGTGTGTCCTCAGGCTGGGCGCTCCTCGGTGTGGGCACTCCTATTTGACTCTGCCTCCCCTTCTCACCACATGCCCTGCACCGTCCACCCTGGGTCCTAGCGTCGTACATCCGTCTGGCAAGATGGGTCTCAGGCTGAATAAATTCAGCTGTGAGCTAAGGCATGAGTGAAAGGTCACCCCAGGTAGAATCTAAAACATGTAAGATGGTCAAGTACAATAGGAATGTGGATCCTGTCACTGGAGTTATTTATTTTCAAACAGAACGGGGTCTTCAGGTCATCTCCACCATTTAACCCGGTGATATCTTGGCATGCCTGGAATTCTGAATACTGTTTGATCAATCATCACTCCTTTTTTTTTTCCCTCCCCCTTTCCCACAGAAGGACCTGTTTTTTCCTAGAGATAAAACTCTCTTTCCTCATCTTCAAAAGGAAGCTCAAAACGTTTAAAAATGTCCCCCCTACCCCTAGTGTTTCCCCAGGGTCAATGGGAAGTGAAGGAGAATTGGGAGGTTTGGAGCTGCAAGGGTTAGAAGTGTAGACCACCCGTTCTTGAGTTGGAGGGGCGTTCATCAAAGTACACGTGTGCTCAAGGAAGCTTAAAAATAAAGCTGATTCCTAAAGAAAAAAAAAAAAAAACACAACCTTCATTAAGCTTTCAATAAGCTGCTTTTTTTTTCTTAAGGAATCAGTTGATTTACTTACCAAAAAAATAAAAAAACTGCTGGCAGCAGAGAAAAAAGGCAATGCACTCTCCCAAAAGGATCCTTTGAGTAGAAGGAACACGTAAATTCCAAGAAAAGTTAGTTAGAAAGAACAGTTTATTCTCACTGGCTCCTTCTCATCACATCAGTATTTATTCCCCCCAAATGCCCTTTATTTATTCATTGCAAACCATCGTAGGTGTCTGCATGTCGGTCAGGGCATAAAGAACTTTTCTCACCACAGAGACCCTTTGGGGACACCCAGTGGAGACCTCAGCTCTCCTTTTAAATTCCCAGGACTCTAAAACCTAATGTCTGCAGAGACAAACAGGAGGGCCGTGGCGAGAAGGCAGAAGCCCCAGTAGTTCGGGTGTCGGCCTCTTCCCAAGAAAATCACGGGGCTGTTCCAGCCGGAGCCGGTTTGCCATCGGTCCATAAGGTGGAGCTGGGGTGTGCCAGTTTTGGGACTGAAACTGTAACACATATTCATTGTAAGCTACAATTATTCACAGTTTAGTCTGTTTATGAAACCGTTTTGTGGTTATTTATTAAAAATAAAATTTATGTGTGCTTATTGAAGCTATATTTTGGCAGGCGAAGGAGGCTGGCAGCAGAGTCCGAGTCAACAGCCAGGCTCCAGCCACTCTTTATGTCGTCATATAAAAACTTGTCAAATAATATTTAGTTTTAAATCTTCAGTTGCAAACATAAGGGTAGTCAGGAAAATATTCTGTGAGTAGGTCTCCTTGAAACAAGAACCCAGGTGTTTAGATTTCAGTAAAAGTGATAATTAAGTTTCGGGCTTGTTGAGAGGTGATCTGTTACTCCTTTTCTCCCATCAACTTCTATTACCTGTTTTTGTTTTTTTTGTTCTTTTTTTGGTCCAG
>VMDR010019896.1:0-17969 GCA_007922815.1 Macrotus californicus | reverse complement strand
TGGGGTGGCAGTCTATGAGTACAGCCTTAGAAGTCTGGGTATTTTCTAAGATCATTTTTTAAAATTCACTTTGATGGTAATTAAAAATAAAGCATACTCTTGGTCATCTGGATGACTAACTTGTCACTGGGTGACATTCTGCCATTTCTGTGCTCAAGTGTATATTTACAAATATTCAGAAAAATCAGTTGTAACAAGCAGAATCTCATTTACACTAAAAGATTGATTTTCTATTCAATTACATAATTGGTTACATAAAATTAAAGCTATTAATCATAATTTGTTGGTTTTTATTTAGTATGTAAATTTGTTTTGATTGTGTAAGGACATAAGCAGGAATAGTTAAACCAAGTATTATTTACATTTAGTAGCATTCTGATAGAAGCCATTTAAGTCAAAATAAATGGGTCTGCACTTGAAATTTAGGGTAATTTTTCCTTGAAACTAGTTCACACATTACTTGTGTTTGAAAAACATAATTCTGGTTCCCTGTCAGTGATCTTTCAGGGATGCCATTCCATAAAACCCCTTTTCCTCATTCTCTTTGTGTGGGTGATAACTATCATCTGACAACTTACAATCATCCCTGTTTCTACCCTCAGCTCCTGACGTGAGGGGAGGCCCAGCGAAATGTGATTTATAATAGACTGTAATGTAGAAATACCCAAGGGCTGAGCATCTTTTAACCCCAATAGAAATGATCTAAGTGGCATATGAAAACATTCAAAGTTAAGCACAGTAACTCTCTGAGGGGTCAGATTTTTAGTTTTTAAAATGGGCTATTCCAGGATACTAGTATAAGGTACTAGGAGGCATGGAGGATAGAATAAGGTAGAGAATATGGCAAAATGTTTTAATTGCCAGTGAATTTTAGTAAATAGAAACAAATAGTATGTATTGGGTCGAATACACTTTGCATTCAGTTTAAGCAAAAACTTAAAAGAAATTCCAAGCTGGATGCTGGGGACTGCTTTGGAATAAGCTAGAAAAGCTTTCAGGATCTAGCAATCTCTCTGTTCTATCTTAAAAGGGCTACTTTAGTGGAAACCTTTGGTAAGCCTTGTATACAGGGGGAGAGGCAAATGTAAATTTACACTTGTGAGTGACAGTCTTTTGAGTTAACAAAGCTTTTGTAATAATCATACCCTGCATGTCTTTTTCCATACAAACAATTGTTAACCTACTTCTGCCCACTCCTGTACAGGAAATGCCCCACAGAGTTAGAAACCTGAAGCTGTCCTCTCCCCACCAGATTCTGAGTGATTTCTGGAGAGATGGAGAAGATTTTCTTGGGATAGCTTTATGTACTCTTGGGTATGTACTGAGACTCCCTACCGCCACATCACGGCAGCGATTGTACTTTTCTTTGTTCAATCTACAGCAAAGTGCTTATTGCACATAGAAGTTGAAGACATTTGCACTAGTTACTAGGCCCCCTCTGAGATCTTGTATTTATGGTTTGGAAACCACCAAACTAGTTGATGTTCCCTTCCTCTGACCATCTCACTCTCATCATCTCTTGGTTTCTGTCTACCAGAGTATCAGGTCTACTCATTCATTCAACAGAGGTGCTGGGTCCCTGAAATAGGAGGAGCCATGTATGTGTACATAGAAGTTCTAAATATGTATTCCCATAGCTCTCTACACTATTAAATATGACATCTTCTTGCATTTGGTTTAAATGCATTATCTATTTAATGTTGGACTCATTAGCTTTAATGTCTGTTTTGGTCAGGCTGAATCCATAAAGCACTACAGTTGTTTTGGGTCAGAGCTCCAGTTTACCTCTCCCATTTGGTGGCCGATAAATCAGGAGGCTAAATGAACCCATCTGGACTTGGAAACATGAGTTCATTCACCTTCTCAATCTTCCCAGCCCTGTTATGAAACCATCTACCAACATTTTGTGTCTATCTATTGCTTGCCTTTGCCTTTAAACAGTGATTCTCAAAGCAGGTGGTAGTGTGGCAGGTGTGAATTTAGAATCCTCACTGGTGTGTGTTGAGTGTATATTTAGAAAAGTATATTCTAAGATTATTATGCCCTGAGTTATTTAAAATTTTAATATCTAATATAATTTTTTAAGGTATGAATAAAGGAATGCATATAATATTTATGACTTTAAAAGAAGGCATGGGTTTTAAGAGATTGAAAAACATGGCCTTTGAATTTCCAGAGAGGATGACATCCTGTCACCCAGCGCAGACACAGAGGGCTCAAATGTACTTTTAACGCTCCGTTCCTGAGAGTTCGAGATAATTGCTGCTAATCAGAAGGTCAGATTTCCAGCAATCTCTACATCTTGAGGACAAGGAAATAATAGTAAAGTTAATAAACAGAAGCCTTTAGAGTCTTTGAATATATACGCAATATGCTGTTCTGGAGAACCATGCCATGTGGCTAATTTTTAGCCCATAATATGTAAAATGTAATAGAAATGTTGGTAGGATTTCCACAATGCTTCTGGTAAAAGAAGAGTCACCTTCTTGTTATTCTTCCCTTTTTTCTTTTTGCTGCGTGAAACTGTGTGGTAACAGAGCGTCGGCAGCCTTCTTAGACTCTGACAAGTCACGGAGGGCAGAGAGAGGACAGAAGGACTCAGACAGTGTCGGGGAGTCCTCTTCCCTGGGTTGCTGACCTCTACACTTCCTTTACACAAGGGAACACACCTCTTGTGTTTAAGCTACTGCAGCTAGGAATTCCTGTTACTGACAGCTGAACTTAACTTTAACTGCCACGCCTTGTTAATTTCATTTCTCAGTAGCTTAAAAGGACCAAATGAGAAGCAGGAAGGGCTGCTTCTGGTAGCAAGTGAGGAAACAAAAAACTTATTAGAGTCCAGGAAATCAGTCGTGGAGATGTAGCGGAGGTCAAGTCAGCAAAAAGGCAGGGAAAAGTAGAATATTTCATAACATTTCATGTTGAAAATGGTTGATGTTTACAAATTCTCACAAACAGGGTAAACTTCAGTTGCTGTTATTAACACTAGGCACCCCTTTTGTCAACAACATATATGGAGCTAGCCATTGTGTGAATGAGGACAAAAAACCCAACACAAAATACCTCTGCATTCAAGGTGTTCACAGTAGATCCCAGGATGGTGAGAAACGTGTCTGGATGATTGCTCAGGAGTGTGTGCACACGTTTATTTTGTGTATGTGTAGTTGGGACCGCTCATTCAGGTTCAGGAGGGAGGCGGTGGCTGGGTGTAAAGCCCAATAACCCAACCTCCTGGTTTAGTTCTCTCACAAATGGCACTGCCTCGCTGTCCTAAACTCTCTTTAAGTAACTAAAATTTATTTCCCTCTTGACTACATTCTGACAAAGGGACTCTTGTTCCCTACCATTCTGTCACTCCCAGAAATACCAACACAAGAAGCTTCATCAGCAAGTAGGGTCACAGTGTCAAAAAAAGCTTATTGTCTGGGTAGGTGATTTTATTCCAGGAAAAGAGCCCTTAAAACAATAATAGAACACCAAAAAGCAGAGCTGGACTTGCTTATTTCCAAACCTTTCACAGCTCTATTTTGTAAACCCAACACATTGAATAATTAATTTTCAAAAATCTATGGGACACCTTAGTCACCACCAATTTTTGTGGGTAGAGATAATGACTTGAAGGGAACATGAGCAGAGAGTTGATTTCAAGTAAGGAAATGGGGTCAGGGAGAGGTTAAGTGGCTGGCCTAGGGTCAGATAGCAAGCTGGTGACTCAACTTTGCAGCTCCTGGATCTGAGGGCTGCAAAGAAAACCAGAACCCGTTTCCTCTTGATAAGTTAACAGCCCCATATCTGTGGTCTGTTGTAAGCTTTTAAGAGCCACATTCCTTTTGTGACTGCAGACCTGAGCTCCTGTGACTTTCATCAGAGTCTGGAAAACACTTTCAAGGTCAGACTGTGGTACACAGAGGGCAGAGTAGCACTTTATTCACCACTGAAAATCATTATGCAATTCATAGACATTGCCATCTTTTTGATGTCTTGTGATCTACATCCAGTTCATAATAGCCAGACTATTAGAACAGATGGCGATGCCTCAGAAGTGATGATGACCTGTGCATGTTTATGGGGTACTTACTGTGTGTCAGGCATTCTGTGAAGTGTTGTACATGGACTATCTCATTTAATCCGCTTTAAAATGGAATGGATGTCTATGAACGTCTTTGTCACTTAAGAAGTTTGCTCATAAAAATGGACTTGTATGTGGATGCATTACAGAAGTATCTATTCCTTTAAAATGGGAAGCAACAATTATAAATGAATAAGAATGGTATCACTTAAGTCTTAGATTTGTTTTAGGTGGCAAAATGTCACCTTGGAAACTGATAGATGTTATAAAGGGAGTTAAAAATTTTAGTAAGAAAGTCTTTGGAGCATTGGAAGATTTCAGAGTTTAGTCAACCCAACTCTCATCCAGTCAATTACAAATGTAAGAGGGAGGGGACCAAGAGAAAAGGGAGAGAATGGAAGGGCCATATTATAATTTTTCAAGATATGAATATTTTGAACTTTCTAAAAAAGCACCCATTATAAATTTGCAGGGATATAAAATGTTGAGGTGGAAACCCAGGACCTCTTTATTAAGACAAGATGGCTAAAGCATCCCACTAACTCTGGCAACAGGCTGAAATTGTGGGCTATTTTCTTTGAGATGTGAGTAAATTTCCTATTTATAGCTAAAACTATAATTAAAAAAAATTAAAATAACTTTTTTAAGTTGTAAAAGCAATGTTCATTGTGAAAAAAATAAAATGGAAAGTGCAGATCAGTGAAAAGGAGGAAGTGAGAGTTATTTATCCTATGACCTAGAACAGCCACGGTGAGTACCGTGGGCTTTGTCCCTGCAGGTCCCCGTGTCCACGTGTGCACACAAACAAGTACATATTTGGATCATTTTACACACTGTTTTATAACATACTTTCCCCACTTAGCTGGAACCCAGGACTTGATATTAACATCCGTAAGTGTTTTTATATGACATCATTTTCCATGGCTGTAGCCACACATTGAAATTGTTTTTGACATTTTGCTACTATAAGAATCCTGGGTTAAATTTTCCTTTTAGGTAAACTTTGAACTTATCCTTAATTATTTTCTCAGGTTAAGTTCCTATATTTGTAATTTTCTGATTAAAGGGAATGCATATTTTGAGACTTTTGAAACAGTCTACGGTGCCCTCCAGACAGGTGTACCAATTTACACCACAAGTATTGGTACATACAGGCCAAGGTTAGCTTGGAAGTTTCCAAGGAAGTATTTTTGGTGACAACTGTGACTGTGCCCCAAATTGTGAATATTAGAAATAATGTTTTCTGTGTAGTTAACGTAGAGTAAAACATTGTGGATATCAATACATGGCATATATTGTTTATATAATTATTACCATTGAAATCTAAGACTTTGAAGAGGTCTAATTAAATGTCATGGAAATTCATTGACCGCTGGCCTTGAACATGTGGCAAACGGAGACATCATTAAAATATGATATTTGAAGAACTTCTGAAAAAATTGGCATATATGGAAAGCAGATGCTTTATGTTGATAACAGTTAAGTTTTACATTTGAAATGTTGACGCATGAAGGTAAGACTAATATCTTTGAGAATATGTGGATGTTTTCTTATAAGGGATAAAATATCGCTTACTTGGCTTTAATAGTTAATTTTTAGTGGTATATTCTTTCTGAATGGTGCTTAACACTCTTTCTTCAAGGTACTATTGTATGATATAGTAGGTTGTATTTTAATTGTGGAATTTGTGGTTTTGCTCCTTTCTTTTGATGAGAGCAGTAATTCTTAGACAAGGTCTACATCATTAACATTTATATACCTTTGTTTAAAATGCTATTTCAAGTTTGTTGACATTTTCCCTGTCACTTCAATGGACCAGAAAAATACACATAAGTAACGTTGTATAGAGGTTCTTCATTATATGTAGGCTTCTTGCAGATCACTCAGTCCTTCATCCATCCATTCATTAATCTACCCGTGCTCCCATTCACCCATCTACCCACCCAGTCACTCCTCTAATACGTCTTCACTGAGTACCCACTTTGTATCAAATCCAGTGCTAGGACCTGTGTCTTACAGAATAAGAGACATTGAATTTGGCACATTGGTAACAGTGGAGGTTTAGCAAGTTATTGGAGTAGATTTGTGTCGGTAAATAAAAAATTAAAGAAATTGGGATGAAAAGTCACTCTTGTCTGTATTAATGAAAGTTTCGATAGGCAACCTTCATACTTACTACCTCAGCAGACTATCCCTATTCACTCTTATGATTTGAGATATAGGTGGAACTTCATTCTATATTAATTAATCAGTTTATTCAATCAACATATTTATCAAATATGTACTATGAACCAGGCCATTTCCTATCACTAGAGATAGAGGGGTGAATGAGGCACACCACATCTTCTCTTATGGAGTGTAATGTTTGGATTATACCTTTCCTTCCCAACTACCTAGCAACACCCCTTGCCCCAGGCTAGCACTCTGTATTTCTGCTGCTGCAGTATACCATAATTATCTATCAGTCAGTCAGTCTCCCCATCAGGCTGTGGCTCTCCTTGAGGGTAGAGCCTCTTCCATGCCTCATGCTGTATTTCCAGCCCCTGGCACAGTCCCAGCTAACACTCCCTATGTCCTTATTGGATGAATAAATGTTCATTTACTATCCCCTCAGTTTACTTTAGGTCTATGCTTACCTTGTCTGAGTAAAATAATTGTATGTATCTCATGGCCACAAGAAACCTATGTTTGACTGCAATTTAACTTTTCCAGGTTAAAGTCCCACCATATCCCTCACATGCCCTTTGCCAAACCACTCATAATTCACCAAAGGAATCTGTTCCTTTACTCATATTTTCCCTTTGCCCAGAGTAAGTGAATCTCTATTTGCTTCTCTTCTTGAAGACTTAGCTCAAATTAGCTTGCTCCATGAAGCTTCCCCTAGTTACCCCAATTAGAAACTCTCATCCTCTTGTGTTGCTATGGTACATTGATTGAACCACTTTAGAGTACTTTTCTCTTTCTTTTCCATACAAACATCAAGTAACAGTTCTTTGTTTAATCTGTGTCTTCTCTCCTTAAATGTAAGTTTTTCTAAGGAGAAAACAGGCCTTTGGCATTCCCTACAACATCAGGAGCAATGCTTTGCACCTAATAGGAGGTCAATATATGCTATGGAGTGGGTGGAAGAATGAATGAATGAATGAATGAATATATGAATATATTCCCCACCATGAATGGACTTCATGTGTGACTTAGGGGGAGAAGCTTACTACAAAGGAAAATATGTGCTTGAGACTAATGTTATTAGATGGAGGGAAGGGCAGCCCATGTGGAGGGATACAGGAATGATATATGTGGACCAGAGAAGGCAAGGTGTTTATGTGGAGAGCAATAAAGAAATAAGCCTCACTAACACGTAGGTTTAGAATCCTGAGGGAGTATGGCTCCAAGTCACATGGCCTTGGGCCCGATAGAGGTGAGCTACTTTCTTGATTCTTGAATTGGATTTCAGATATCCAAATATCTGTGGCACCAACTCAGCTTCTCTTCCATCTGTTCTGATGATTTTGATCAATACATTCAGGGGGATGAATGTCATAATTACAAAAGATTTTGATGATAACTTTTATCCAACCATAGCAGGTGTTATATTCAACTGGTAGGAATTGGTAAATAATACTTCTAAATACTTTACACTTAAAGTTTATAGACTGTTTTCTATTATATTATGTTTTTACCTTTGCCACATGCCTGAAAGATTCTGAAGGAGAAACTGAGTCCAAGGTAGCACAAAGAGTGCAATAATAGGGTTAGGACCTCTGGGCTTCCAAAATCACATCTAGTGTCTTTTTGTCTTATGTTTGCAATCATAAAGATAGTTGGAAAAGACACAGAATCAATGATGAGAGAAGAGTGGGAGAAAATGGGAAGGTAAAATTGTGATTTATTCAGTGCAGGCCTTGGCTACACTGAATGGGGTACCTAGTCTAGTTATGGAAAGTCAAGAAGGGTTTTTAGAGAAGGTAACATCCAGGCAAAGTAGAAACCAGATGAAATAGGGCTGGATGTTGAGGATGGAGAAAAGTTTCAAGCTATATCATGAAATCAGGAAACTGATCTAGGGCAAAAAGGCAGCAAGAAATAAAAGCAAGCATGCAATCAAGCAAGCAAGCAAGCAAGCAGGCAAGCAAACAAACATACAAACACCACCTGTAGTGGAAATATACTCTTAAACTTTCTCTGAATGAAGGCAAGAAGAGCAAAGTGAGCTTTGCATTCATCTCTTGAGTTGTTTCTCTCTCTCTTTTCTCTTTCCAATGAGGAGAGGAATAAATATCTTGGACTCTTTGGCCCAAGGTCTACAGTGGTTTCAGATTGAAATGTCCATGGGAGGATGATGAATTTTGTGCCTGACCTCATTTCATAATTGAATTTTCTGTTCCAGCCCTAGGGATGCCTACAGTGATGCCTAACCTGAGCCCCAGTGGTTCACCTTCCCTGCATTCTCTGCCCAGCTTGGAGACAAGGCTCTATTAATACTTGACCAGGTTGAAGATATAGTTGCTTCTGTTTGGAAGAGATTGGCATCTCTAACCTAGAGAACAGATAGAAAATATACAGTAGGAGGAGAGGAGTAGATGTGATGCTGGGCTTTAGATGGGAAAGGAAAAAGTAACTTTGAAGATATTGCATGAATACAATTTTTTAGTGAGTAGAAGAGTACTTGCTCTTATATTATTTGCAATTATTGATGTTTGCAGAATCAAAGTATATCCTCAGTTAGATTACTATGCTTTTTTAAAATTAAAAATTATGTCTCTCAGTGAACTTCATTTCTCACTAAACAAGTAATTCAGCTGAAAGCTAGCGTGGCATAGCTGAAATTTTGCTTGGATTGTATTTTAGAAGCATTTTCTTAAAATGCAAAAACAAATGACCTGTTTTTAATTAAAAAATCAGTCCACATTTCACTGTAGCTCTGAAAATCATCATCTCGGTATATCAGTTGAACATTGACTTTTAAAAAATGTATGAGTTGATTTAACCTATTCATAGACTGCCAGAAGGCAAGACAAAAAAGATTTCTTCTGGAGTATAGCTTAGAGTGTCTTCTTTGCCAGAAAAATAAAGCCAAACATATTAATAATATCCACTGACTTTTCAAAGTCCAGACAACAGGAAGAATGCATTTGAAGGACAGGAATTCGTTGCTTTAGTCAGTCTGGCAAGTAGGAACGGAAAAGGCGGTGACCTCTTGACAAACCCTTCCCTCCGCACCCTGATAACACACATCAGCGGGTTGGGAGGGCCTTTGTTCCCCTTCTTCTGGGGAATAGTTTCTGTGGAGAAATGGAACTCAGTGGCACATGGTCTTTTCCATGAAGAAAGGTGCATGTCCTCACTAGGTTTATGTATTGGAACAGTGCACTCCAGGCAGCATTACAAGGGCTGTGTTACAAGCCCCAAAGTGAAAAATTCAACATGACCACTTCAGTGATTTCTACATAAGTTATAAGATTCATTTTCTTGCCTGGTTTATGGAAATTGAGCTTATTACATTATCACAACTCAGAAAAATGAAGATTTTCTTTAAATTCCACTCTGCAAGTGTAATTTAATGCCACATTGTGTATGTAGACAAAAGCACAGAAATGGCAGAATATTGATTGTACCCCTTCAGACGATAGCATGGCTAGTCTCTTACATTTCATGTTGTTGAATCAGAGCAGATAACTCTCTGGTCTGGACTGGGAGAATCATATGTCATATACATGAAGGGAAGCATAGACTTGTCGACTCTCACAACATATATTTGTTTCCTTATAAAACAAAAGACTTCAATTTTTCTTCTCCAAAAAATGTGGAGATTTAGTAGTGGCTGCTCTATGGGGGAATTCCCCCTGTAGAATGGTTATGCTGTGTACTCCAAGGTGCTGAGCAGCACCAAAAATTCGTGAGAAGTGGCAAGGAGCTCGACTCCTCTCCTACTGAAGGATGAAATAAGTCGACTTTCTGACACCTTAGATGGTAATCTTCATCTTCCTCCCTTCCTCTCATTCTTCTTTCCCTTCCCTCTTCTCTTTTTTTCTTCTCCCTCCTTCTCTCAACTTCCTCCCGCCCTCCCTTTTTCCTTTCCTTTAGGCACTTCTCCACATCCTACTGCTATAGAGAAGACAACAGTGGTCAGACAAACCAGGGGGTATGTGTTATAGCAGTCTTTCAATGTATTTTCCTTCTGAGATTTGTAACTTGAATTCAAAGTAAATTCTTTAAGGTTAAACTTTGGCCCTTTCAAGGTGTTGATTTCACAGCTGGGTGATGATTTGTGTTAAATCTTGATATAGTATTAAATTTCATACAGAACTGTAACTTTTCAGATTGAAGGAGAAAATGTATATGTGATTTTTAATGTTATCCCTTCAAAGGAGATTTGTGTTAGAAAATGAAAAATGTATGGGGCAATGACCAATTAGGTAAAGTAGGGCTTTGAGGTTTTGGAGAAAGAAAAGAGCTCTTCATAAGAACTGGAAACAAGGGTACTGGGTATTATCCAAGAAGCTTTCATAATGGAAGTTTGTTCCTCAAATGGTTATCTTGGTGTGCTTTAATTTATGTTCTCTAATGGGTAGGAAATCTCTAAGTAACAAGAAAGAGTTGTAAACCCCTTGAGGAGGTTTATAAATAGGTTTTGACAAGGTGGCTTAAAAGGAGACGCTATGACATCCAGCAGACATGAATTTACATCTTGTTTTTAGAATGTGTAATTTGCATCAAAATCATCAAAGTTATCACCAGATAATATTTCTTAAGCTCTTTTAAGAATCTGATATCTTAAGATCTTTACAAAATCAAACACATAATCACACATAGTTAATGTAAGTCCCTTTACTTTTTTATGTTGTTAACAATCTTTTCCAAAAATGTCTTAACGCTAAATGCCAACCTCACAAGAAAAAATTTTGCAAATACCATTTTCCACACTGATAGAGATGGAAGATATGTACACACACACACACACACACACACACACACACACACACACATCAGATACTTGCAAATCCCTAGTACTGAGATATAGAGCTGACTGTCGATAGTTTAGGACTACATTATGAAAAAGGCAGCAAAAATAACCAGTCTGTTATAGATTACCATACTCTGAAGAGAAAGACATTCGCAAAGAACTTTGTAAAGCTAAACAACACTTGGGAGAGAACAAATACGATCATGAAGTGGTTATTCTAGAAATCCAAGGATGGTGGACTTGGGAAATTTCAGCCTGTAGGAGAGTATTTCTCAGGACACCCTCTGGAGGGAAGATAATGGGACTGTGTTAATAATCCCCCCAACTAATTCTGAAAGAACCACAAAACTTTGAGATATGAGGGTTGACAGATGACACTGGAGTACATACAGCAGTGAAAACCTTGCAGAAATGTGGATATCTTCAGCATTAAGGCTTCATGAAGATGTTGCTTGGCCTCAGGCAATGCATAATATTTACAACTGCTCCAATACTGAGGGCTCACTATATATCTTTAGATACAGAGAGCACAACAAACCAGCTAAGGTATATTTTCCTTGTTTTATAGCTGAGGAAAAGAGGATAAGAAGATTCACTTTTTGCCTCCCTCCTTGCTGAAAGTTGGTAAGAGGACCGAAGCTGTAGGGCAGTGATTGAACAGCCACATGAGACGAGGAAGCCACAGCCCGTCTTCCAGAGCAGGATGAATTTTCACCTCTGTGTTTCTGTACGTTCTCTCCTGATCTCTGCTGAGGGAGGCCAGGGAAGTAACTCAGCTCCATTTGTTAGCTATGGAAATGGGCACAAGGAGGTTAGAATTTATACATAAGTAATGGTAGAGCTGTGGTTCAAGTGGGATTGTGCTAATTCAGTACCCACTCTTCCCTCGAACAGACACACTCCCCAAAATGCAAGTTGTGGGGTCTGGGGCCTGAGAGTCAGGCTGAGGGCGAGTTACTCACCAGGTGCCCAGAAAACACTCAAAAGGTTTCAGATAAGCATGTCTTAATCGTTTTGATCCTCAACACCCACACAACTACTACTTACTATCTGATAATATATTATTATTGAAAGAATTACAGGCAAAAAAAAATGAGGACATTTTGCTTAATATAGTTAATGTAATCAGGTGTGAAAACTTAGAATTTTGAAGAATATATCTCAATGTTCTTTAGTCTTGTGCAAGTTTGATTATACACACTAATAGAAACCATAGCTCTCTAGCCTCTTTCCAAGCTCTTTCCCTCAGAGGACATATTAGTTACTTTTTATTTTGGATCTGTCCAACCTGCATCTTTTTGGCTCAGAGTCCCTTCAAAGGCTCCAAAAGTACTAGTGAAAAGGCAGAAGTGTTAAGGTATCTTCATGATGTCATTAATAAGGGAACACTGACCTCAGAACTTAATTCATCTTGGACAGCATACATATTAAACAGTGTCTCGCTGCGGAGAGAGAAAATGTCATTTTCTGCTAGTTAGGAGAGAATGGAGTGGGGGCAGGGTGTGTGAGAGGGTCAGTCTGGCATCCTGACAGCTGGATCATTGGGGGAAGTGTCAGATGACTCTTGCCCCTGCCAAGCAGGCTTTCCCCAGTTGTTACAGAGTCTTCAAAATGCTAATAAAAATACTTTCACGTTTTCATTTGTATTGGCTAGGCTTGTATTAAAGTATTGCCAGCTGCTATAATAGATAAAATTTGAAATCTCCGTGGCTTAACACAATAGTAGTGTTTCATAATGTGCAAGAGGTGATGGAGGAAAGGGTCATGGTGGGAGGGACGTTGTACTTTGGTCCACACAGTTATTCAGGGACCCACGCTGATGGAAGACCTACCATTTCAATGTGTGATATCCAAGGTTGTCCTGGGTATCAATTTTTAATTCACCCCACACAGGAAGAAAGAAAGAGTGGAGAAGCCACATACACCTACTGCTTTACCACTTGGGTCTGGAAATGACACAAGTCACTGCCATTTATTTCTATGAATGAGAACTAGTCATGTGAATGCACAAGGGTTGCAAGGCACTTGGAAATGGAGCCCTGACTGGAAGCATCTCCAAAAAATAATGTTTGGAAGGGGAGCACAGATCCTTGGTGGAGAGTTAGCCTGCTCCGCTACAACATTCTTTAGTGTAGGCAATAGAAACAAACTCTGGTGACTTTCAATAGTAAAATGAATCTATTAGCAGGATATCAGATGGCTCAAAGAACCAATAGAAATATTTGTGGGGTAAAGTTGCAAAAACTACATAGAAATTTTGTCAAGATGAGGCTACTGAAATAAAGAAACAAATGTTTTCTTCCCTTCTCCTTCCCTTTTTCTTTCTCCCTTTCTCTCTTTTTCTTTCTATTGAATTTATTGAGGTGACATTGGTTATGAAACTATATAGCTTTCAGGTGTACAATTCTACAACACATCTTCTGTATGTTGTATTGTGTGTTCACCACCCCAACACAAGTCTCCTTCATCACCATTTATCTTCCCTTTACCCTCTCCTCCCCCCACCCCCATTTCCCTCTGGTAATCACCATACTGCAGTCTGTGTCTATGAGGTTTATTTCCTTTGCTTAATCCCTTCACCTTTTTCACCCAAAGGTGAAGGTGAAGTGGAGTGGGTTTTCCCCAAACCCTCTTCCCTCTGACAGCTGTCAGTCTGTTTTCCGTATCTATGAATCTGTTTCTATTTTGCTCTTTAGTTTATTTTGTTCATTAGGTTCCACGTGTAAGCAAAATCATATGGTACTTGTCTTTCTCTGACTCAGTTATTTCACTTAATATAATACTCTCCAGGTCTATCCATGCTTAAAGTATGGATAAAAAGTAAGATTTTTTTCCTCCGCCTCCTCCTCTTCTTCTTCCTTCTTTTTCTTTACAGCTGGGTGGTATTCCATTGTATAAACGTAATTCACAGCCTTTTCGTCTACTTATCTACTGATGGGCATTTGGGCTGCTTCCAAATCTTGGCCATTGTAAATAATGCTGCAATGAATTTAAATGAGAATGTAAAAGACCTGTACTCAAAAAATTATAAGACATTGAAGAGACAAATTGAAGACACAAATAAGTAGAAGCAGGTACTGTGCTCTTATATAGGAAGAAGTAACTTCATTAAAATGTGGATACCATTCAAAGCAATCTATAGATTCAACACAATTCCCATCAAGGTACCAATGGCATATTTCACGGAACAAGCACAAATATTCCAAAAATTATATAAAACCACAAAAGACCTTGTGTAGTCACAGCAATCTGAGAAAGAACAAAGTTGGAGGAATCAGGCCACCTGATATCAAACTACACTATAAGTCCATATTAATCAAAACAGCATGGTACTGGCATAAAAACAGACATATAGATCAATGGAACAGAATAGAGAGCCTAAAATAAACCTATACCTTTATAGTCAATTAATATTTGACAAAGGAGGCAAAAAACATACAATGGCATAAAAATAGTCTATTTAATAAGTGGTGTTGGGAAAATTGGACAGATATGTGCAAACAAATGAAACTAGACCATCTTCTTACATCATATACAAGAATAACTCAAAATGGATTAAAGACTTAAATTTTAGACTCGAAACCATAAAAATCCTAGAAGAAAACATAGGTGGTAAAATCTCAAACATTTCTCATATCAATATTTTCTTTGATATATCTCCTTAGGCAAGGGAAACAAAAGAAAAATAAACAAATGGAAGTACATTAAACTTAAAAGTTTTTGCACAGCAAAGGAAGCCATCAACAAAATGAAAAGGGACCCACAGAATGGGAGAATATATTTGCCAATGTTATATCTGATAAGGGGTTAATATCCAAAATTTATGAAGAATTTATACAACTCAACACCAAAAAACCAAATAGCACAATTAAAAAATGGGCAAAGGGCCTGAATAGACACTTCTCTGAACAAGACATACAGATGGCCAGTAGACATATGAAAAGAGGCTCAGCATCATTAATCATCAGAGAAATCCAAATTAAAACCACAATGAGGTATAGTCTCACAACTGCCAGAATGACTGTCATCAATAAATCAGCAAACAACAAGATTTGGCGAGGATGTGGAGAAAAGGGAACCCTCACGCATTGTTGGTGTGGATGCAGACTGGTGCAGCCACTGTGGAAAGCAGTATGGAGTTACCTCAAAAAATTAAAATTGGAACTGCCTCATGACCCAGCAATTCTACTTCTGGGAATATAGCAAAAGAAACCCAAAACACAAATTCAAAAGAATATATGAAACAAAAGTTTTTTTTTTAACCCTCTTGTCCCTCCATTCAGTATTCAAATTCCCAGAAGGAGTATGTGACTTGCTTGGTTTGGGTCACTTGCTGCTCCTCAGACTGTGTCCAGAGGTAACTCCTTAATGGCAAAGAATATTCAGTAACCAAAGGGAATGGAATGAATGCCTGGTGGCCCAAACAACATTGTTCACTCTCCATCTTTCACAGCAGGTGCTAATTTTGAGGTAAGAAAGGATAAAAAGCCAATTTCTACCTCATGAAGAGTACCACTTATTAAGAATAAAGGAGAGCAATTGGAAATTGTAAGTTTCTGAGAGTATGACAGACATGTACAGAGTCAGAGAATGTAGTAACTGCTTTTATAATCATCACTACACATTTCTTATTGTTTCTCAGAGATAATATATGTTGTTATCACTTAGTGACACTACTGCCCATGAGGCCTCTCTCTGGTTATCTGACTGCTGTCCCGATACTGTTTTTAATGTCTTGATCTTTTGAGAGAGAACATAACAGACCACATCGTTGACCTCTGTCGAATGGAGGAGTAGAGATCACATACCTAATGCACTTTAAACAGCTTGAGAAGACATAGTGTGTTAGGACTCTGAGTTGTGAGAGTCGGAAATCAACTTAAAACAGAGTAATCAAAATAGTGACTGTGAAGTCCAAGAACTTCAGGTGTGGTTAGATCTAGGAATTCACGTGATGTTATTAAAAATTGATGTCTTTTTTTTCTATCTCTTGGTTTTGCATTTTCCATGTTGGTTTTATTCTTAGGCAGGCTCCTATCAGGCGCAATTTCAGAAAAAAAGACTCTCATTGTTCTTCCCTGGGTTAGAGGCCACTACTCTTCCCAGGGCAGGGAATGCTTTGTTAGGCCAGCCTGTGTCACATGCACACATCTGTGGTAGGAACGTGGGAGTCATGTGATTGACAAGCCTACCACATAGGAGTAGCACCATAACAGAATGGAAAAGACAACAAGGTTACAAAATGTTTGTTCCACATAATCTTAGCAAAACAACAGACAAAAACACTCCCAAACTAAAAGGCTTAAAACAACACCTTTATTATTTCTCCTAATTTTGAGAGCCAGTTGGGAGTTTCTTTAGGTTTGGACTGGTTCTGCTGATATCTATAGATAGCCTATGACTTGGCTGGGCTGGCTGGCCTGGGATGGATGGTCTCACTCACATAATGGGCAGTTGACAGGCCAGTTGTATGGATGGGGTGTGGGGTGTGTTGGGGGCTTCAGCTGGGCAGGCTATCTCTACTGTCCATGGTCCCATCCTCCAGTAGGCTAGCCTGGGCTTCTTCACATTGTGGTCTCAAGGTTCCAAAGACCAGTAACAAATAGGGCAAACTCCAATGCAGAAGTACTTTTTCAGCTTCTGTTTGTGTCACATGGCCAAAGCAATACCCGTGCTCAGTGTAGATTCAGAGTACAGAGAAATAAACTTCACCTTGATGTGAGGAGCTGCAAACTCACATTGCAAAGGGTGCACACCTATAGGGATAAGAAGAATCTTGGTCATTTTTACTGTCTACCACAATGCTAATTCTCTCTTCATCTCTTCCTCACACTTGGGTTTGCCTTTTCTACAAGTGACCTCACAGGTCTAGTGATCACTACAGCTTAACTATAATTCCTTTATCTCTTAGTTAAAAAAATGTTTGTGTGTGGTGTATGTGTGTTAGAGAGAGAGAGAGAGAGAGAGAGAGAGAGAGCGAGCTTGAGAATATTTGGCTCCTCCTAGTCTGTGGATTGCCTCTATTAATCAAATATGGATGACTTGGTCCTAGCAACTCTCGTTGAGGGTAGGAAGGGTCATGCTGTAAAGCAAGGTGTGCCTTTCATTGGACATGGATGGAATCTCTTAAATTAGAAAATTAGGAGAGGTTGTTGGGCATCGCAGGCAAAGTGGCTGATGACTGTCACTGAACATTGATGTAACTCAATCCAAAGTAATTTCTCTTAAACTCTAGTATTCTGCTGTGCACTGTTATGTAACTGTTGATATGTGAATATACTTCAATAAGTGCTTTGCACAGGATATTCACTAAGTAAATCTCCAGTAGACTCTTCACTTCTTATGGTTAGGAATTATGTTTTACTTTCCCTTTACATATACTGACGCATAGAGTAGGGGCTCAATAAATCTGTGTTGGATGGAACTAAATGGTGAAAGGGGCTAAAGAAAAGTCTTGAAGAAAGCACAGATGAAGCTGAGTAAATTCCAGCACACAACTGGTAACAATCTGTGTTTGTCTACTTATTTGATTCTATGGAGAAGTCCAAACTCAATATGATAAAAAAACATTTACCAACAGAATACCTTGTACTTAACTAAAATTCAGAATATTGTGTTCCTTAGATTACTAGGTAAATAAAAGTGGCAAGGAGAGATAAAGTAGGACAATATAGGAAGTTATGTAAGGACTACAAAAATCTTAGAAAGTAGAACAAACCATGAGGATTAAAATTCATTTTGACATAATTGTCAAGGTACAAAATTTTCATGTTTTAGGTTGAAGTTCTATTCTTTATGTGGCATCAGAAAAAAGTTACTCTTGCTATTGAAATTAGACATAAAGGGGACCTTGAATAAGTGTATAAATGTCCCTTTATCTTTAAGTGGCACATGGATTGAGACAGAAGTCAGGCACAAGGGAAAAAAAAATGTCTT
>VMDR010019895.1:0-17962 GCA_007922815.1 Macrotus californicus | reverse complement strand
TCCTTGTTTTTAGCCATTATGGGGACCCAAATTTCTTAAATAGGGCTAAATGTATCAAAATAGGCTCTAACCTAGAGAAGAAAGGGAATCCCAAGTTGGGAAATCATAAAACAATAAACTGAATCGCATACTTAAGTTTTCTGAGAAACCTAACAGATGATATTGCTAATACATATCCTCTAAATTGTGTTTTTGATCGGCCAGGGACTACAACACTCTTCCATCCATGATCTTTAGTGAAACTGTTTTGCTTTATAAATTTCAATGCACCAAACACTTACTGCATAACCTTCAGAGCAGCTCGACCTTCACTGCAGGTTAAGCCCTTCACGAACCAAGTGACCTCTTTTCCCAATTTAATGCTTCCCTTCCCTACATTCAGGCTTTGCCATCGATCTTGTGGTGCTGGCTCTGCTTCCCCTGCATTTTGCTGGAGTAGTTTTGCTCCAGTTACAATTTCCTTTTTATTTTAACTGTTCCTTGTCTACATGTCCTTTGTTTATATGTCCCTCTATGAAACAGAGGAAAGTTGTGGGGGTTTTAAAATGATTTGCAATTTTTTTCTTTCAATAAGTGGTCCTAGTCTACCTGTAACTTTGTTGTGACACGTTTTCATAATGAGTTCCACAGTCACACCTGATGTTCTATTCTCAGTGCTTTAATACCATTTAGTTTGTTTTCTACTTACCATGTTTGGTTTCTTTAAGTTCTTGCTCCCTGGTAACATTAATGTTGACTTTTTAACTCTACTAGTGGAACTTTTGAGATATTACAATATTTTAAATGTTGTTTCTCAGTGCATGCATTTCAGAAAATTAATTATTTATTCTCACTGTCATTCATGAGAAGAATGAATATTTTTGAAAGCGTAAGAATTTCATAATTCTTCCCACTGCTGCCTTGGTCGTGGTACTTCCTGGTCTGGGCTGAACATTTCGCGCCACCCTGTCTAGGCCGCGTGCTGCCACTGTGTCACTGAAGCACACACATCTCGTTCTGAAAAGAAGACATCCGAGGGGCTTTCTAGTGGGACTCAAGGTCCGTGGGCAATTTAAACACATGATATGCTGACATTCACGTACAAAAGGATGGGGTATAAGGAAACACATATGGGTCTGCTCATCGGTGCAAAAGATGTTTTTTATTCAGTATGGCTAGCTTACATGTTATAAGTATGCCAACATCTGTTGCGAGCAATATGGCAGATTGGATAAATTGACGCTCCTGGAAAGAGCAAGTTTAAAATCATTTACAGGCTCGGTAAAGTACAATTTACAAATCTTTTGTAACACACTGCGGGGCTCAGAAGAATGGAAGGAACCCACAAAAATCTTAAAGGAAGTGTATAAAGGAACTCTGCAAGGCTGACCCCAAACTGTTTTTTCTTGAGTGTATCATACAGAGCCTAGATCGGTGGACGTTCCGTCAGCAAAGTTGCATGGTGAGCAGGGGATGGGACGGAAACCTGGGCCCACTGCCCATGAGAGTCTCACGGAGACCCCTGCCCAGGCCCGGCCGGCATAGGCTGAAGGGGAGACACACTCACAGTCGAAGGGCGGGACAAGGAAACCAGGGCCTCCCAACCTTACTGCAGGAGGCAGAGTAGAAATCTCTGAGAAACCACCCTGAGCCTCACGTGGATGTGAGGTTGGAATCTAAACCACTTTGTAGTCTGAAAAAATTCTCAATGAGATCATTTAATTAAAATAGCCTTGGACTGGTAGAGCTTCCTTAGGTGACTGGCAAACAAATGTAACACATACCCTATGTCTAGGGTAGGCACTTTGACACAAGCCTCAAGAATACCCAGTTTTAAAAGGCCCAAGGAATAGTATGGTTCACAGTTTAAAGAAAAGAAAATATAAAACATATGAGCAAGTAAGTCGCCACTATGTGAGATTAATGAAATGAGAGCCAGGAAACTGCAAATTCAGGAAGAGTATAAAGCAATATAAAAGATGTCCAATTAACCTATTTCAAGAAATAAAAGGTAAGTTCAGGGAGTGAAAAAACTATAACGAGGGACTGAGACAAACTGAAAACAACCGAAAAGGAATTATTTTACTGTCAATGTTCAAAGAGATAATACATACCAACCTGAACCCTTCATCCAGCAAAAACACCTTCAGAGAAAGTGGTGAAATAACCGCACATTCAGACACAAACCGATTTCCCCGTACCGGGTTCCGGTGAAGGGGAAACCCCATGGGGCAGAGGAAAGGACTCCAAACAGCAGGGCCGAGATGCAAAAAGAAAGGACAGCCCAGTGGGAGTCATGTCGATGCAGCTAAAGAAACACTTCAGAGAACGTCAGACTTCAAACAGTGGGTCTTCTCCCCAGCCACAGAAATCCCTGGCTCAGGAGCAGGAAAGCCCTAGCTACAGCCCACATGGGAGACACAAATGGAAAAATACAGTCCACCAAACACAGTAACTAGCCCTGAAATTTTCTCCCCAGGGAGATAAGGTGTCTGCTTCCAGGAAGTGTGCGTTCCAGGAGAAGGGCCAGGAAAGCGCGCTGTCACAGGAACCACAGACTACGTGCAGAAGTGCGCGCCTTTCGGAAACCGTACTGCAGGGGGCCTGACTTAGGAAGACCACAGAGAGCCCCAGTTTTGTCACCCAGGAAAACAGTGCGGCTCGCGCGGCCTCTGTCCCTGACCCATGGGAAAGGCCTGAGAGAGCACGGGGAGAGCTCATCGGGTGGCGTCAGGAGGACAGATGCCAGGCCCTGGGAGAGTGGCAGAGGAGGGAGGCCATCCTCTCCTCTGGTGGACAAGAGGTACGGCCGCGAGAGTGCTCCAACAGGCAGAGAATCATGGCTCAGACGTTGTGGATGCAAGGCGTTGCCTAAGTCCCACGTGAGAGGGGCCACTTCATGGAGGTCCCTGTGTGAGGAAGTCTACAAACAGTGAAGGACGCAGCCAAGGGACGCAGCGTGTGGGACTGGAAGCGCAACCTGGGCTCTGCGGGCCCAGCCCCGCCTGAAGCTCCCACCCGCTGCCGACCCGGGCCTGTGGCAGCCGCCTCCACCAAGCCTCTGCCAGCGAGGTCTCCCTGCTGTCCCTCACCCAGAGAAGGACAGGGACAGCCAGAGAGTGGCAGCCCCAGCTTCAGGACTCACACCATGTCCTTTCAGTGAACAGCCCGAAATGCTGTGTCTGAGATTCAGGTTTCAGCAGGGGATCTGATGGGTCCCAGTCTGTCACACAGGCAACCGTGACCGAAGGGAAGGGGACATGATTACAGCAGGCCTGCCTGGTTGACCCCACGGGGGATGGGGCTCTCAGGGAAGGAGTCATGGGAGGCGGACTATGACAAGGAGCTCATTCACACAGCAGTAAATTATAAGAATAAATGCAAATTATACAAGAATTTTCTAGAAGGAATTCTTATTTCTGAATAAAAATTCCAGAATGCTAGAAATAAATTTTTAGAATAGACAGGAAATAGTGAGATCTATTTGTTACTTTAGTATCTGAGCCATTTAAAATTACCCCCCCGTGTGGCAAGTGTAAGGCTTTGGAAGGATCAGTGGAGATGCGGGGTGAACGCAGATGTGAATGAGGAAAGGCCCTGGCCCTCGACACCTTCCGGTCCTGTAACAAGTCCCTGCAAAGCGAGAGAAGCGAGGCTGGGGAAACAAAGCGGGCCACCCATGAGCTAAGGAACCCAGCCATGCGGCGTCACGTGGCCACCCTTCCCCGCTCAAACCGCGGCATCACTCGGGAGCACTACGACCTCGCCGCCTGCGTCCCTTCTGTCCCCGCTTCACACAGTGGGAGCAGCACGAACGCAGGCACCACGCTGCACGGCGCATCCCAAACCTCAGACAACACTGGCTGACCCTAAGAAACACACAGTGCAAGTCTGCCAAGTAAATGCATACAGTGCCTGGGCTTTGTGTATTTCAGCTATGAGTATGTATCACTGGCTCAGAATATTAGTCTAAAATATGTGTTTTTAATGCCGTAATAAAACTCAGATGCCAGTAACTAAGCATCCTGAGTGTGCCTACACTACACACACATTCCACCTTTCACAGCGGGCTGTATCTGCGTGGGGGGGGGGGGGGGGCACACCTGGGGACACACCTGAGGACACCCCCCCCCCCGGGAAAGGGTCTCAACCACAGCCACCGCAGCTCAGGGCGCTAGCCTTCTCAGGCACTCTCCAGACCTTGGAGAGTCGTCTTCAAAAACCTAAAAATACCACATTTTAAAAATGCCAAACGTCTGTTCTCATTTTATTCTACTGCAAACTGTGGGAACGAAGGGCACAGACCACCCACAGGGTTGAAGTGACTTCCCCAGAAACTGTGAGTCTAGCCACCTCGTTTGCAGACAGAGCACTGCCAGCCAGAATCTAAGCAGCCTGTCCGTTATGAGGTTTCATGCCGAAATGTTGCCATGTTGGTAAAATGCTGATAGATAGTAAGGACATACAGAAAGAAATTACAACAGGGTGATTTTAAAGTACTTAATTACAATATGTCTATTAAACTGTTAACACAATAGTTTATCTCTTTTAAAAAGCTGTAACACCAACATCTAAATTTAGATACTTACATTATTGCACTCTCCAAGGAAATACAGTGCAAATCCATCAGCTTTGGTGGCTGCCAAGGTAATAAAAGAGGAAGAAACTAATCTGAATAGAAGAATACAACATGCGTGAATTCTCTAAGGTGAAACCTCAGATGTGGGTCTTTTCAACGACTGTATTAACATAAAAAGGTCATGCAGCGAGTTGAACAAACTCATTTACGGCTTTACTCAATTGCATAATTGGAGCATTTTCATTGATTTTGACCAGCTATTGCAAATTTTAAGACGTGATGACCTCAAATCATATAGCAGCCTGTGCACTCTGTAATAACATGTCAAACTTGGATATCAGAATTATTGGAAATTATTTTTAAAATCTGAGAATTGTATTAACTTTTAAAGTGTTAAATCTATTAGAATTGATATTCATACTTCTGAATAACCAACATAAGCATCAGCCGAAAAGAATTATGCTGACGTCCACCTATCAGCACTGAAGAGAACAAACTTCAGCTTTCCCAAAACTGCTTCCAGGTCGTCTGAAGGCAACTACCACAGCAGTGAACAGGGTAGGTCTCGGAGGAGTGGCCCGGACGCACCCCAGGGCAGCCCCTCTGCACCTCGTGGCTCGGGGCAGGTGCCTGGCTTGTCTGCCACAACGTTCAGATGGCGATAATGCACTTGTCCTCTCCCCATCTGCATTTAAAATGCTCCTTCTTCCTTAAAAATTAATGATTTCTCATGTACATATGATTTAGTTCAACAAAACTACACAAAGAAAACTAGGTTTTAATGAGAAGGCATAGAATCTTCCATTTAAACATAGTAAGGCGGATACTTTTTCTGGAATTCTGGTAGTTTCATAATCAAATACTTTCACTTCGAACACAGCCGAGAATAGAAGGCAATGAAGGCCCCGTGCGCCCCTTACAGGGGTGCTGTCTCTGCCACTCGCTGAGCTGGGCCCGCCGGCCCGCGGCCGTCTCACCTATCTTGATGACGCTGCTGAGCTCATACAGGAGCAGCTGGTTGTCCCCGCCCGCGTCCAGTCGCTGCTCGATGTAGCTGTTCAGCTCGTACACAACGCCCTGCATATTCGTATCTTGGTACTTTGAATAAAGAGAATAAAGGGCATAATTAAAGTAAAGTAAAAATCCCTCAGTTTGTAAAACATGCTGTGTTTGACTTTACATACTAGCTGCTCATTAGGCTTTTATAGAGCATGACTGAATACATTCGACTATAACAACAGACTGCAAATTGAAATGGTGAGCTTACTCAGAACCACCGAGAGATTCCATGCATGCCTATTTATATTAAATATCAAATGTTACAAATCTCAATGCTGTTTCTGAAGTTTTATATATAATGTAGCAGACAACTTAATCAGTAAAAAAAGTACAGAACTTTGCTGAGCGAAACATCGATAAGATGTAAGAAAAGTCAGCCTGCCCTGGCTGGTGTGGCTCAGTGGACTGAGCACCAGCCTGCAAACCAAAGGGTCACCAGTTCGATTCCCAGTCAGGGCACATGCCTGGGTTGCGGGCCAGGTCCCCAGGAGCGGGTGTGTGCAAGGCAACTACACATTGATGTTTCTCTCCCTCCCTTCCCCTTTCTAAAAATAAACTGTCAGGCTGGCCTTCCTAGTCATCTCATCTAACGACAGCCCCTGTGAACTTGGAAAATGACCCCCCTCCACACAACGTAGGGATTTGCCCCCTCGGAAATGGTCTCAAGCCACCTTTCTCTTTCTTGACCACTCAGGTATCTTTCTCCTAAAGGTCTATTACTTGCTGAATTACTTGCTGTAATTCTCCAGAAACAGATGTGAAATTTGAATAAATAAACATAAGGATGGATGAACCAGCTGACCACTCCACAAATATGCACCAGCAATCTGGACAATCTGTCCCACAGAGGTGCTCTGCCAGCACAGGACACGAGAGAGTGAACAAGATTCACTTCTGGTCCTGAAGAAGCTGACACCTGGTTGGAAGAGGATGAGTAAGTGAACCACATGGTGGGCGAGAAGGCCACCAGCGTGACATAGGACATGGAGTGGGGAGGGGAGGATTCCTCTTTTCAACAGGACCAGGAAAGGGAGGCTCATTGACACTGGACATAGGACAGACATACGCAGTGTGCTGAGCCAACCCCCACTGCCTGGAGGGGACTGCTGGTCACCCACCCCCTCTCTGTGCTCCTGTGCTATAGAGAGACTCAAGTGCGGGTGGCCCCAGGAAATGAAGTGCGGAGGATGACGTGTGGGCCCCATATACACCAGAAAGTAGCGGGAAGCAGGATAGTGTGGGACGGAGGCAGAGGTTTGATGGGGCCACCCAAGCAGAGACCCCACCCCCAGGGTCAGTACAGTTGAAGGTGCTCGTTTGGGAGACACATTCTCAGAATCTGGTAGGACTCCCACAGTGGAGGGTCCCCACCTGGGAAATCTGGGGACAGCTACCCACACAGAGAGCACAGACAGAGGCCCTTTCTGAGACCAGAGTGGGGGATGGAAGACCAGCTGTCCCCATGTCTCCTGGAGAGAAAACGCTGTCACACCGAGCTGGGGTGTGGAGGGTGTGCGGGGAGGTTTCCTTCAGCCACGTCTCTGGGCTCTGGCTTGCTCGTGTGCGGAACAAGAAGGCTGAAATGCATGGCCTTTTAAGTACCTTTCGACACTAGCTGTGAAAAGCTGTGACCCAGGGCTTTAGTTCATGTTGTTTAAGCTTCAAATGCCCACCTCTAACCTGACAGTGGGTTATACACCCGCTTCCTTTGATTACCCATGGCAGTTGCATAAAGAGCATAATCGCAAAATGTTTTGTCATAATCACTATTCATGTTAATGTCACACCCGGTAAAGTGCAGAACTAGATAAACAAATGTGAACTCGTGAGCCAAGCTGCTATCCCGGGTGCTGT
Organism: Macrotus californicus; assembly: GCA_007922815.1. Taxonomy (NCBI): domain Eukaryota; kingdom Metazoa; phylum Chordata; class Mammalia; order Chiroptera; family Phyllostomidae; genus Macrotus; species Macrotus californicus. The sequence continues at coordinate 10,491 of VMDR010019895.1, read as the reverse complement.
TGTGACAGGAAAGTCCAACGGGACACGTGGGGGCACATGGCAAATCGCGCACTTCTGAGATGCTCTTGTGAAGACGTCATGAGAAAAGCTTACTAAAGGGTCAGTTCAGTTATGTAAGCCTCCGATTTTGTGGCCTGAGTAATAGAGACAGCATATTACAATAGCATATTAATGGTATTAAGAACTTGTATTTTCAAAGCATTTGTAATTAAATGTATCGAGGTGACACTGGTTAATGAAGTGACATGGGTTTCAAGTGTGTAGCTCTCTGGTCCTCACACTGCACTGTGTGCCCACCACCCAAAGTCAAGTCTACCGTCCCGTACATTTGTCCCCTTGACCCTGCCCTGCCATGGCCTCCTCCCCTCCAGTGACCACCATCCTGCTGAGTGTCCACGAGGGTTTGTCGTCAGCCCCACAAAGCCCTCTCACTGCCTCCACTGTCTAGAAGTGCCCCCCTGAAGCACGTGCGGAGCACACCCGAGACGTCCCTCACTCAACAGAAGCGGGACCCGAGGCAGAATGAACAGAGCAGTGTGCCGCTGCTCAAGCCTCGGGACCCAAATGGACACCGAGACCCTCATCTCTAGTCCACGCTGACCTGTGCGGGCCTAGCTCTCCATTAGGGCACAGCCACCAAGGACAGGCACTTGCACAGACACAGACAAAGGACTCAGGCTGTGACCTCCATTGGCTGTGCAACTGATCACTGTGTTTCCCAGGAAACGTTGGTGCGCCCTGTCTGCTGTGACACCTTGAGGCACATGGAGCAGGGCTGGGGAGCCAGGGCCCAGCCAGGCTGTCACCTGAGGGAAATCCCATCCAGAGAGACACATGGGGAGAGCTGGTCTGACCAGGCTCACCAAAGTGAACCAGCCTTCAAACGCAGGGAGGAGACCCTTCGCCAGGGGAGGTCAGCCGCACGGCAAGAGGGGACAGGAGTCTGAGCGAGATGCAGGCCGAGGTCTGTCACCCCGGGCACCCTGGGCACCGCGGCTCTGCAAGGTGTCAGCCCGACACCTGGGAGGCCACAGCAACACACCTGGGGAAGCAGTTACTTTGGATAAACACTTGGTCACATGTAAAACAGCCCTCAGTTTTCAGCAGAAACCTCAGTAACTAAACAGTATCTTCTCGCTGTGGCTTAAAATTGTCCTGCCTTTTTCCGTTTTCCTATAGGTTATTTTGACGTGGCTTCAGACATACAGAAAGCTGCGAACACAGTGCGGGAGGCTCCTGTGCAGCACCACTCATGTCCACTCTGTCCCACCCGCTGCACCACTCTCTCAGCAAGCCCTCTCTCCCCTCCTCACTTCTGACTTTATTTCTCCCTCTCGCGCCTGTTAGGGCAAAGCTCCACAGCACAGTTGTCCACATTTTGCTGCCCACCGTTTCCCTGATCTCCTCCAACGTGCTCTAGTCACTCCAGGGGCACAGCTGTCCCTGAGGTCACTGGTACCCTGCACAGGGCCAGGGCCAGAGGTCTCCCTGACACCCCGCAGCCTCTGGCACGGCCAGAACCCCCCACTGGAGCATTTCTCCACCATGAAGGGGATGCACATGGCCCTGCATCCACCTGCCTCAGGGGATGACATGGCCGGTCATCACTGCCCATCAGCCTTCTCTGCGAGTCTCCCTCAGAGCTGGACATCTCGGCCATGCCCCGGCTGCCCTCTGCAGCTCCTCTCCTTCAAACTCCGTCCACTCCCAAGTGCCCTACGCACGTGCTCTCTGCAGATGTTCTCAATCACCCGTGGCACTAAAAGTGCTCCAAATGATGCCTCTAAACCACACCATTCCCCTGCGCTCGATTCGCCACCCGACTCCTAAACGTCTCCATTCGGAAATCCCTCAGGCGCCCCTAGCTCAGCGCCTCCCAAATCGAGCCCCCAGTGGAGACCTGCCCTCCCGCATACACTCCCATCAGAGTCAGGCACCCCCATCCCCGGCTGGGGCCAGGCCCTGATGCCGTCACCTCCTCCCCTTTCCTTCGACCACACACCCAATCCATCAGCACTCGGGATAATGCCACCTTCCAACAGCACCTCCGGTTCCCTCTGTGGGATCCAAAGACTGTCCCACCCCCGGTGTCACCACCCTGGCCCCACGCCTGTCCGCCCTCCACAGGACTGCTGCCCCAGCCTGCCACCTGCCACCACTCGTGGCGTGAGAAACCGGTCTCTCAGAGCTGCTGACCGGCCCGACCTCGGGGGTCTGAGCTCAAGCCTGCGCTGGTGAAACTGGTGGGTGGTTTTCCATTTTGTACAATGCACTGGTGTCACGGATGACCTTCCTCTCGGAGGGAGCTCTTTTCCTGCCTTTTGACACACACACTTCCCACTACGTAGGAAGGCTGTTCATCTTTAATGTCCGGAGGAATTATTCAATGAAAGATTCTGGATGTCATGCATTTTAGGTTGTCTCTTATTAATTTTTCAGTTTTTCATTGGTTAACAGTATATTAGGTCCCTTAACTCTTCAATCAGCTTTAAGGATTTATAATTTTCTCAAAATTGGCCATTTCATCTAAATTTTCAAAAGCATTTGTGTATGTATATATACATATATATAGTATTTTATGAAATTATTAATAACCGCCCTATGTACAGTTATATTCCCTTTCTCATTTTTTAATGTTTATATTTTCTTATTTCTTGACTAGATGGACAAAGACAGCCTATTTCCCTGGTCTACTTAAGGAAATACCTTCTGTATTATCGGTCAAGTTTGTATTTTAAATTGTGAGCCACTAATTCCTTCTCTAACAAACTCTTCCCCTTTGCCTTTTAAAGGTTGAATTTTGGTACTCTACAATGACTACAAGACATAAACTTCATCCTATTTTGACTGTGTCCCTCAGGTCTAGTAGTCTTTATCCCCATTTTACATTTCAGGCTTTGAAAAGTTACTTTTTAAAAGATGACCCAGATAAGCACAGGCAAAGCAGGAAGTCAGTCTCAGTGCGCCCACACTGCACCAGGGCAGCTGTTGGACCTGCCATGGGACACACGGAGACGCAATCCACACAAAAGGAAACAGTCACTTAACGTGTGGAGTTGCCCCTACTTGCTGTAAATAAAAATATTTAAACAATGTCAAGCCATTTACAGACAAGAAGATTGTTTAATTGGTAATTTATTTGGGTTAAAGCGAAGCCTTCAACTGGAAGAGTAATTTGATAAACCCACTCAGCAATGCATATTATTAGCCATAAAATATCCACGTCCTTTGCCTAGTAACCTCAAGCCCTAGCATTTTTCCTTAGGAAACATTTCACAGGAATAAAACTGCTTAACGCAGAAAAACATTCAGTCTACAAAAAATAAGAAACAATCTAGAGATCCAACCACCGAGTGACAGAGGAAAAACCTATCACACAGGAACTCGGTGGGAGTTGCATGTGACCACGGGAGCCATTAAAGACGGCGCCGGACTGCACAGTGTCACAGACACTCACAGCCCAGCCCCAGGAGCAGAGAGACAGGCAGTGAGGGCCCTGTCACTGCACTGTGTGAACACGCTCACGGGGGAAAAGGACAGAAGGAGACCCTCCTGCTATTGTTGACTGGGTCAAGGTGATGGCAGGATCACTGCAGGAACACTGTTCTGCCGTTTAAGTGACTGCACCTGAGTGTCAGTGTCGAGTGAGGACAGGCCAACAGCAGAGTGTGAGGTGACACGAAAGCGCAACCCTCAGTCGCGGACCCAGCAGTGGACGTGCTGGAGCAACCTTCTGGCACGCGGGCGGGCGAACAAGAGGGGCTCCAAGCGAGACGGGCTGTGGTCTGAGGACGATCAAGACAGCTTCGGGCTGCTGGCTCGCGCAGGGGAAAACTCTAGAACAGCTACTCCGTAAAGAAGCCTCATCAGGCCTGTTCCCGAGCAAAAGCAGCTGCTGTGGGACAGGAGCAGCACAGACAGCCACTGCAGACGCAAAGGACTCAGGGCCCTGCCCGGGCGGGCACACCGAGCAACTTCCACTCCCAGAGAAGTTGCAAACCTGCGGGACAGCTACCTGGTCAGGGGTCTGAGGGCTCGGGCCCTCTTCCTTCCCGAGTCACTCCTTCCCTTAAGGGAGTAAGGCCACACCGTTTCTCAAATGGACTCACACCGAAACCCTGGCATCCTGAAGTCAACCCTCAGAGACTGCTGGTCAGTAGCCTCCTTCAGATGGGACTCAAGGTGACCTCATCCCGTGACGTAGCTGCCTGCACCCGCCTCGTTGGGGGAGTGTTTGTTCCAGGGTTCTCTGCCTTTCTGAGAGAAAGTGTCTTTGGACTGTCCCTCCATAGGCCTTCTACAGCATCTTCAGAGCAGATGTTATTACAGACTAAGAAAACCCTACCATCCAACCCCACAGAGTCCAGCGCTCTTTACAAAAAAATGTCAAGTTTCAAAAAAGAAATAATAAAGCTGTACAAACAAACACAAAAGACTTGAATGGCAGGGAGAAAATTCCTTGTGTGCGGTTACCAACATAGTCCTCAGATACTGCACACACTTCTCCCTCTGTGGGAAATCGAGCCTTGTGCTCCCAGTGAGGCTGGACGAGGTCCTGACCCACTGCTGTTGGTGGGGACCAGACTTCAAACATGAGTCCTACAACCTCAACTTCTTACTACCACCAGGCAGTACGACCTCAATCAAATAAATCTAGACTCTATGAAGAAAAAGCTTCACCTCCAATGTGGAAGTGGAGAAATAGGAGAAAAGGGAGACAGACAGAGACACAGAGACACAGAGATGCCCCAGGCTCCTGTGGGCCAGTGCCGCCATCCCAAAACAACCCAGCCTGTCCCCAGGGCCCTCCTGCATGCTGCGCTGAGAATGCAGGGATCCGCCCCTCCCCAGTGGCCAGCTCCCTCTATCAGGCCCTTCCCCGGGGCCCTGGGAGTCACCACCCCTGTCACAAACCCTCTGTAACCTCATCTCTCACGGTTGTGCTCTGAAGGCTCCTGGCCCTCCTGATGGACGGGGGCTCACATCTACGGACCACACGAGCAGAGGCGCGCGGCAAACATCTTTACCAACACAGCAACGAGGATTTTACAAATATAGACAGAAGATGCATTTTCCCAGGAAAAACAGAAGTTGGAATTCTGTGACTTGCCCTGCCTCACTGTATTAAACAACCAAAGAAAAAAGCCAAGAGAAACGGGGCCACTGTGGCTGCGACACGCCATCAAGTTCAAGGCAACCTCCCTACATGTACCAATGAAACCAAACTGAAGACGGTCACCACGCCTTACAATAACCCTTCCCAAGAAACGGCACTGTTGCTGAAGTCAGTAAAGGACACTCTGGGGGAGCAGGGGACCCTGCCCCCTCCCTGTCTCACCCGGGGGCCCTGGGGGTGAGGCCATGCTCTCCGTGCAGCGGACCCTGCATTTACAGCAGTAGCAACGAGCAGAAGCCCCGGGCCTGGAGCTGGCCCCCAGAGTCACCATAAGAGGGGCACAGTCCTGCTCTCCGCTGACCCAGGAGGGTGGACACAAACCTGGAGGCCAACACAGCAGTGTGCTTCCATCAGCCCCACATGCTGACCGAAGGCCACCACTCCACTCTCAGACTCAGGGGGCGCCGCTGATCCCCCAGGCAGCCCTACCACCCAGTGTCTAACAGAAGAACTGCCATGATATTTACATCCGCAGTAAGCAGAGAGAAGGGAACTCTAACTACGCATACAAGCATGACACCACTTCAAGATAAAAAGCATTTTAAAAAACATCAATAAATGACCTCCCAACATACATTGCAGCATTACCAAAAAAGAAAAAGAAAAACATACCAACAATACACAAGGTGTTAGTATTATAGTAGCACACCCAGGATAAAGCTAATTTCACATGTTGTGAGGTAACAAACATATGCAAAATTAATTTTAGCAAAGACTCTGCTTTGCAACCTCAAAAAATTCAAGAGATGACAGTAAGAAATTGTCAATGACATCATAAAGACTGAAATGAAGAGAAAGCACCAAAACACAGAAGTAAGCTTCACTGAGAAGAGCCACTGTGAGTCTGAGTAGCATCAGAAACAGCCCAGAGCAGAACTTCGCCTTGGGGGCTACGGCGCACAGCGAGAGAGAGAGAGAGAGAGAGAGAGAGGGAGAGAGAGAGAGAGAGAGGAGAAGGGGGAACGAACAAACAGCGTGAAACCAACACCCCAGGAAGCAAACAAAACGTCCCAAATTAAAGAACGCCTTTTCCCACCGCCCTCAAGAACCAGTGTCTGACCACATGGCGGGCTGCACGGTGGACTGGGCTTAGGCGCGCCCTGGAAGCTGAAGCCAGTCTGGTCTTTAAGGAATATGGACGAGCGGCTCTCCTTCCTGACACCGATGTGCAACCCACCACTGCTTCTGAGACCCGAGACAGCAGCGTGGCCGGTGCCGGCACCCCGGTATTCACCCCACGTGCCCCTACATCCTCTCTTTATCCTCAAGCACCACCTTGAGCCCGTTCAGCTGCTCCCAAGAGTGCAAACATCCCCGGCTGACCCGTCCACCTCTCGATACCACGTGAAGCACTCACTTCAGGAACTCTCTAACTGGGAGTCCCATCGATGTGAAGTTAGCGAGAAGGTGCCGGGTCAGACCCTGAGACGTACATCGGCCAGGACAGAGGACGTTCTGCTCAGATGCCTGCAGAGACCCGGGCCATGTCAGAGACTCTTTTCTGCACACAACCCAGAACACAGGAGCATCTTTGCAGGCACGGCCACGTGAAGCACGTTAGTTACAGTTTATGCCAGAGAAAATGTGATCTCTTACCCATGGTTGCATCAGATGCAATTCAGACCGATTATTTTCAGTATTTAGCCCACCCGTCAGATCTTTATCTGCGTACAGCATGTGTAAGACACCCCTCCCATGCAGTACTGACAACTGCAGTATCAAACAGTGTGCTGTGTGCTTTCGGTCCTTGTCCCCCACGAGCTCTCGAGCCTGCTAAGGCCCTCAAAGTTAACGCTCAGTGTTCTCGTGGACATGAAAATGGTTCCCTTAGTATTTCTAAAAGAACTAGGAGCTGACGTCTTTGATACCCGAGGGGTCGCCATTTGTTCACCCACAGAGTAGGTGCCTGGACTCAAAGGCAGGGTCAGCCAGTCACACGCATGACCTAGCCTCGCAGCATGGGCCGTGAAGCAGGCAGTGGCTGCTTCGTGGCCTAGGCAACAGTTGCCACGTGGGAAGGCAGCACAGTGTCGCCTTAACCACGGCTCTTCACGAGCCCAGGACCCCATCTTGATGCGCAGTCTCACAATTTCTGCGTGCTGGCAACTAATGCAGAAAATCTCGCTGGGGCCAGTCCCAAGGCTCCAAACTGCAACCTCCCCGGCCCCGCCCTGGCTCCACATGTTAGACTGACACTTGGGGAAGGCGCTCAGATGCTGCCATCGGTTTTCTGACACTTTAACACATCACAGCCCTGAGATGCTCACGAAAGGATTTATTTCCTGTCTGGTAACAGCAGAAATCATACTCACAGTACTCACCCTGCTGACTTCCTTAGGAGCCGTCTCGTCTGGGGGAGGGAGAAGGAAGGGAAAACACAGTTAGAAACTCGGAGTAGGTCGAAACACACAACACGTCATTCACTCTCAATAAAGTGAAGGCTCCTTTGCAAAGCTTCTGCTTAAGAAATCTAGAATTTAGTTTTTAAATTCTGTAAAACAATAACCACATAACGAATTCAGAACAACACGTGTGCACTAACTCTGGAGGGACGTGAAATAACACAAGCCACCCATCACTTCCAGATTATCTATAACCCGGCTGGGCCGGCAAGTGCGGCCACACCACGGCTCACTCAGACACACGCAGAGAAAGGTCTGTGCCATCTGCAACAGGCCAAATGACAGAACACACAAGTCTCCCAGACGCCCACTGACGCCCACGCCGTAAGGGTTAACAAGAGCCTGTATTTGCTGAAACACGACACGTCCCCTCTCCGCACCCTGGTAGGAACAGTGCCGCTCTGTACCGCAGGCCCAGCGCGGGGTGGGGGACCTTTACACCAGCTCGTCGGCACAGGCAACTGGTAAAGTGAGACCGATGGGTCACACTGGTCCAGGTGACACCCTCTGAGGGGCTCTTCCTGTGGGGCTGGCCACAGGACAAGAATATCCCTGTGTGACCAACAGGGTACGGTAAGCAAACTGGCCACGACTCCACTTGCGGCCCATTGGTTCCAAGTGTCCCAAGCCCAGGTCACTGGTTCTGACCCAAAGAAAGTGTTTCTGTGTGGCCTCTCTAGACCCCTCAGGGGAGGCAGCCTTCCCTCTGCCCGCTGCTGCCAGCATCTCATGTGGCGGCCCAACCCTGTCCAAGGCCAGCATCAGCACACACTTCTCCGCCCAACAACAGGGCGTGCTGCATTGCTCCCAAGCACAGCCCAGCTGGTCCGGACACTGAGAGAACATGCCCCATGACCTCAAACAGGGGTGTGGTTCTTCCCCTTTTAACACCCTTACAGGACCTGCTGGCTCCTGTGTTTTCTAAACCTTTCTCCAACTGACTGCTTATAACACTGCGTTCGGTCCCAAATCACAGATCAACCAGGAGCCTCCACGCTGGTCCCTGAATCCAAGATCTGCCCGGACAGTCACACCCCCACACACACAACACACACTCATACATGCACCAGCACACATGCACTCACACACAGCACACACATAAGCATGCTCATACACAAGCATGTACGTACACACACTCACCCATCCAGTTTGTCCTTCAAAAGCACCCCACCCATCACACGCCGCGGAGCTGCTGCAGAAACTCAGCACACCGCACGCCCACACTGGCTCTGCACTGACCCCGGGAGCCCTCTGCAACTTACTCAGCTGGCACAGGTGCTCAGTAGTGAGTGTTCAATAAAAAGCACCTCTAGTTTGTGTCCTTTTATTACACACAGTTGCTTTCCTATTTTCCTTATAATTCTACGATGATTTAATGTTGCTGCCGACATTCCTAAGTACACGGGTGTTACAGGAAAAACATTCATCTTCCACATTAGAGGCACATCATAGAAATGTTTCACTCACTCTTCAACCTCTAACCCCTCACCCTCTCTCAAACCTCTCTGAAGATGAAAGTATTTGTTTTCATCATCACAACAGATTCATTAACAGATTCTAAAGTTAAAGAGGCTTGAATCCCTTTAAAGCTTTTAGCTAAGACATTCAGTGAGATGGCTGGAAATCCAGGTGAGCGAGCGGCAGGCGTGAGCAGCAGCAGGGCCCGCTCCCCGCTCAGCGCTCCACGTGAACGTCAGCTCACGGGAGGGAGAGCCTGGACGTCCAGACATCTGCCTCAGTGCTCCTTTTGCTCTGCTGATATGTATCTATAAAAGCTTTATTTTTGCCTAATGGGTAGTTTAATGTACTTGAAAGACTATTTTAGCTGAACTCCAGATTCTTCACCATATGCACAGACTTAGAAATGCATCTTCTCTCTCTTCCTCCTACTTAGATGTCAAGTAATTTTTGTGAAATCAGTGTGAAGTCCCCTGCATTTGCAGAACTGCTATTTCAGCCGAGGACAGTAATGGCCACGGTGAAAAATCCTCCAGGAGGGACCCCTGCTTCCTGCGTGAGTTCTCACTCAGTGAACGGCTCTTGCCCCAGGAACACTTGAACAGGTCGAAGAGTTCATTCCGTTCTGTTCTAAGGTGGGCAGTACAGTGAGGAGCGTCAGGGAGGCTCAGCCGCTGGCTGAGACCACCAACTGTGTTTGCAGCCCAGAACAGCAGGCACTCGGGGCTAAGGGGGTTCCTCTTGCCACCTCATAAGTCTATAGTGAAGCAATATTCAGACAATACAATTTGACACTGAAAACTTTTTTCCACAAAGACATTTTCAAAGTAACAGAGAGGAAATACCCTCCAGTCTCTACACACACTCCCTGACTCTGTGTAGATCACCCCGGGGGCAGGGTGGGGGGGTAGTTGTGAAGACCCCCAACCCTGGGTGTCTGTCCACTCCCAACACACACTCGGGACTGGCCTGCTGGCGCGCTGCATGGCTCAGCAGGAACACATGCTTTAAAGGAAAGGCCAGGGGACGCCGAGAAGGAAGGAAATTGCCATGGATACCAGATTTTGAATCATTCATGAACAATTAATTCTCAACAAAAATGCTCAAACAGCAGACACTAACTTTTATGCAGCCTAAGGGTTCCATGAACATTTGCTTACTCAGCAAACACCTACTATAAATCCACTGTGCTCCCCACACTCGACCCTGCTTTCTGGGGGCTTACATTCTGGTGGGGTGCACAAAATTAAAAGAAAAATTAATTTTGGAAGTAGACTATCTATGCTTATTAAAGAGAAATGTATGTTAAAAAGAAGAACCCCTCTTAAACCTAAAAATCATTTTAATATTTTTTTAAAGCTTTAGGAAGAGTAATAGCTCATTTAAAAAAAATTAAGAAAAAAACCCTGGTGGATTTCCTAGTAAGTACACCCTTCATGGTAAGTACTTATTTTG
>VMDR010019894.1:0-17961 GCA_007922815.1 Macrotus californicus | reverse complement strand
AAATAGGAGCAGTAAAATGACAACAAACTCGCAGCTATTAACAATTGAACGTAAAATAGAAACAAAAACAAAAACAAAGCAAACAACTAGAACAAGCACAGAGTCACAGAAATGGAGATCACATGGAGGTTTATCATCAGGGGGGTGGGTGGGGAGAGAGGGGGAAAAGGCACAGGGAATAAGAAGCATAAATGGTATGTAGATGATAGACAGGGGGAGGTTAAGAATACTATAGGAAATATAGAAGCCAAAGAACTTATGTATATGACCCATGGACATGAGGGGGGGAGGTTGTGGGTGGGAGAGGGTGTGCAGGGTGGAGGGGAATAAAGGGGGGGAAATGGGACAACTGTAATAGCATAATCAAGAAAATATATTTAAAAATTTAACAAAAATTAAAAAATAAAATAAAATGGAAAGTCAAATAAGAAACTTCTTGGATGAAAGAAGCCTCAAAGAATACACCTCCACCAAACCAGTTCTGCAAGAGATGTTAAAGGGTCTGCTATAAGAACAGGAAGAAAAACAGTGAGAGAGGAACCTTGGTACAAAAAAAATGGCTGTGAATAAGTACCTATCAACAATAACCTTAAATGTAAATGGGTTAAATGTGCTAATCAAAAGACACAGAATAGCTGAATGGATAAGAAAACATGACCCACACATATGCTGCCTACAAGAGACCCACCTCACAACAAAAGACCAACACAGGCTGAAAGTGAAGGGCTGGAAACAAATATTCAAAACAAATGGACTGGAAAAAAGGCAGGGGTAGCAGTACTCATATCGGATAAAATAGACTTCAAAAAAAGGGCCATAAAAAGAGACTCGGAAAGTCAATTCATAATACTCAAGGGAGCAATCCATCAAGAATACATAAACACTGTAAATATATATGCACCCAATATAGGAACACTCAAATACATAAACAAAATTCTGGAGGACTTCAAGAAAAATATTGACAGCAACACAATTATAGTAGGGAATTTTAACACTCCACTGTCAAAAATGGATAGATCTTCCAAACAAAATATGAACAAAGATATTGTGGCATTGAACAAAGCCCTAGATGAAATGGACTTAACTGATACATATAGAGCCTTTCATCCCCAAGAAGCAAAATACACATTCTTTTCAAATGCACATGCTACATTTTCAAAGACAGACCACATGATAGCACATGAAACAAGCCTCAACAAATTCAAGCACATTGAAATCATATCAAGCATTTTCTCTGACCACAAGACACTGAAGCTAGAAAGCAACCTCAAGGAAAAAAACCCCCAAACACTCAAACTCATGGAGATTGAATAACATTCCATTAAATGATGAATGGGTTAAGAGTGAGATCAAGGAAGAAATCAAAAACTTTCTGCAAATAAATCAAAATGAACTCACAACAATCCAAAACTTATGGGACACAGCCAAGGCAGACCTAAGAGAGAAGTTCATAGCGATACAGGCCTACCTAAAAAAGATAGAAACATTTCAAATAAACAGCCTAACTCTACATCTACAAGAACTTGAGGAACAACAGAAAGATATCCCAGAGCAAGTAGAAGGAAGGAAATAAACAAGATCAAGGTAGAATTAGATGACATAGAGACTAAAAGAACAATTATGAGGATCAATAAATCCAGGAGCTGGTTCTTGGGAAAGATAAACAAAACTGACAAGCCTTTAAGCAATCTCATCAATAAAAAAGAGAGGACCCAAGTAATGAGAAATGAAAGAGGAGAGGTTACAACTGATACCACAGAAATACAATGGATTGTAAAAACTTACTACAAAAAACTATGTGCCAAGGAATTTGAAACCTAGGTGAAATGGAGAAATTTCTAGAAAAATATAATCTTCCAAAACAGAATGAAGAAGCAGAAAGTTTGAACAGACCAATAACAGCTGATGAAATTGAAGCAGTAATCAAAACCTGACACACAAAAGCCCTGGACCAGACGGTTTCTCAGGAAAATTCTACAAAGCATTTAAGGAAGAGCTAACCCCTATCCTTCACATACTATTCCAAAAAATCCAAAAACATGGAAGACTCCCAAACTCTTTTTATGAAGCCAGCATCATCCTAATCCTAACAGATAAAGACATAACAAAGAAAGAAAACTTCAGGCCAATATTACTGATGAACATAGACACTAAAATCCTCATCAAAATATTGGCAAACCACATCCAGCAATATGTTAAAAATATCATACACCATGACCAAGTGGGATTCATCTCAGGGATGCAAGGATGGTGCAATATTTGTAAATCAATAAACGTAATATACCACATAAATAAAATGAAAGACAAAAATCACACAGTCATAGGAATGGATGTGAAAAAACATTTGATAAGGTACAGCACATATTTATGATAAAAACACTTAGTGAAGTGGGAATAGAGGGAGCATTCCTCAAGATAATAAAGGCCATGCATGACAGACCTACAGCCAAAATCATACTCAATGGGCAAAAACCTAGAGCTTTCCCACTAAGATCAGGAACAAAACAAGGATGTCCTCTTTCACCACTCCTATTCAACATAGTATTGGAAGTCCTAGCCACAGCAATCAGACAAGAAAAAGAAATAAAAGGCATCCAAATTGGAAAGAAGGAAGCAAAAGTGTCATTGTTTCCAGATGATATGATAGTATACATAGGAAATCCTATAAACTCCACAAAGAAACTACTCGACCTAGTAAGTGAATCTGGCAAAAGAGCGGAATTTGAAGTCAATATTTGGAAATCAAAGCCATTTCTGTACACCAACAATGAAATATCAGAAACAGAAATCAGGAGGAAAATCCCATTTGCTATACCAACAAGAAAGATAAAGTCAGAATGGCCATCATAAACAAATCAACAAACAACAAGTGTTGGAGAGGATGTGGACAAAAGGGAACCTTAGTACACCATTGGTGGGAATACGAACTGGTGCAGCCACTGTGGAAAACAGTATGGAATTTCCTCAGAAAATTAAAAATGGAACTACCTTTTGACCTGGCAATTCCACTGCCAGGATTATACCCTAAGAGCCCTGAGACACCAATCCAAAAGAACCTATGCACCCCAATGTTCATAGCAGCGTTATTTACAATAGCCAAGTGCTGGGAGCAACCTAAGTGCCCCTCATAAATGAACGTATTAAAAAACTATGGTACATTTACACAATGGAATTCTACGCAGCAGAAAGAAAGAAGGAGCTCCTACCCTTTGCAACAGCATGGATGGAACTGGAGAGTATTATGCTAAGTGAGATAAGCCAAGAGGTAAGGGACAAATACCATATGATCTCAACTTTTCCTGGAACCTAATCAACAAAACAAATGAGCAAACAAAATATAACCAGAGACATTGAAACTAAGAAAAATCTGGCAGTAACCAGAGGGGAGGTGGGAGGGGGTAAGGTGGGAAAGGAGTGAACAGTTTTCAGGAACAACTATAAAGGACACATAAACAAAACCGAGGTGGGTGGAAGCAAGGGAGGAAGGTGGGGATGGCTGGGTTGGGGAAGTGCTGGAGGGAGTGTTGGGGAGTGAATGCAGACAACTGTAATTGAACAATAAAATAATTTTAAAAATAAAGAATAATGCCCTTCTCAAAATATTTTAAAAAATAAAGAGAAAGGTATGCTTCTAAACTTATTCTATGAGGCCAGCATTACACTGATACCCAAAGCAGCTAACTTTCTTGAACAACAAATATTTTTCTCTTGGACAGTTATAACCTTCACTCTTAGTATCTATTCTAAGCTTTCAGAGCATTATCAAGTCTCATGGTCCAAACCTTCTAATTATACATATGTAGATTTATGTAAATGTCCATGCAAATCAGGCACAACCACTGGGCTTCTGGGGAGCCCTTGGTACCACAGAGGTCAAATTTCCTTGGCTTAGAGCTCAATCCTCCATGCAGATTTTTACAAGACAACGGCAGCTCCTGAACACAGCAATCTTTAAATGCTGTGATAATTCTATGCTTGAGTAGTTTTTAGTCATAATTAGGAAGGGGTGACCTGGTTCAGAGAAAAATGAAGAGCAGAATGAACTTGAACTTCAATGTTTCTGTTGCTCTAAGTTGGATACTCAACAGGCATGGTTTTTTCGATTTTCAATTGGCTTTGATTTGAGTGCTGAAATTTCCTAACTTACCTAAAAGGCAGGATAGTCCAAGCTACTATCTTTAAAGGCCTAAATGCCAAGGAGCCACCTGCCTTGAAAGGTGTGGGCACCTTCCCTGATATGCTTCACTGCCACCAGTTATATTATCAAAGGCAATAGAGGATCTACAATGACTATACCACTACTACTTCTTGGAACTACAGAATTTTCATTTCAGGGTTACTAATGAAAAAGACCATAGATGTTGAAATATCCTTGCAGGAGCTTTTTTGATACTCTTGGGTATAGTAGGCCAGGATGTTTCCAGTCCTTCTTCCTACAACTGAGGAGACAGCATGTGGAGTATGTGGGATGATCATATGAAATCTGTGTCATACCTGAAAGAATGAGACAAAATGGCCCTCTACCATACATGTTTGCATAGGTTATTGAATTCACACCCAGGGTTTTTGTGTGCTTCTACTGCAGGGTTCAGTTAATTGTGCTGAGCAGTTGGACTCTGGACTTCACCAGCCCTTCTTGCCCAAAACCAAATCTCATGCAGGGAAACTTTAACAGGTCCCATCACTGGCTATTCCCAATCTACCACCTAACAGAACTGCCTCCTTGTCTCCCCACACTCTTTGTCTTAAGCCCTGACAATGAGAATATTCCTGTGCTCTTGATATGTTTCCAGGACTGTGGCCAATGACAGAGACCAGGTCATTAAACACATTCACAACTGAATGATCAAAGAAAAGACATGATAGTTTTAATTAATTTTTTGTAGTTGAGCCCTAGGTTCCTTGGATGAGATTATTACTTCTATGTTCCTCTCATTCCACATCTCCAAAACTAAGATTAAGATGCCAGTTTTCTTCAATGAAATGGTCTAGAAAATAAGAAAGATAAAAATATAAAAGCATTTACAAATATCTATTTTTAAGTTGAGAAAAGAAAATTAGTGAGTGCAAAATGACCAAATTCCATAAGGAGTTTCTGTAAAAACTTAATTTATCAGAGTAAAATAGATTATCTTGTGTTATGTGGTCCTGGTGATGACAAAAATTGGAAAACAAACTTAAAAAGGCAGGTGTGAGGCATCTAAAAAGTCAGAGATGAATTTTCTTCTATTTAGTACAGAAAGCCAAGGACTTGGGAAAGGGGAGGTGGGTGAGGAAGCTTTTCCCTAAACGAGACAAGAAAAAACAAAGGATTATGACATGGATGAGAGGATCGACTCAAAACCCAGCTTCCAGTTTGCCAGAGAAGTATTTTCATTTAGACTATAAATAATTCTCACCTGTGGTTAGGTATAAACCATGTAAGCAGTACCAATATTTGAAATTGAAAATTGTTCTCACTTCTAATTAAAAGGTATTATATTCTCGCTGGCTGTGTTGTCCAAGAATCCATTAATCAAAGAAGCCATTACATCTCTACTTACATTAATTCCATTATTGCATCACGTGAGTTATGTTCAAACATTTATTGCCCAATAATTTCCAGAGAAAAATGTAATAAGTTGGGTGGAGATACCATTAATGTGAAGAGATTTTTTGGCACAGAAGTTAATGAAGTGCATGAACTAACCCTTCAACCCCAATTATAATGAACTTTTCCAAATTCCAAGTCTAATGGGTAAGCTGCAAGCTCTGTAAATGAGTGCTGGATTTGAGCAGCACTCTGTGAATGTCAATTTAGTCCTAGAGTTTTGCAAGGATAATATCAGGTAAATAAAATCAGAGAGCTTTCTGGTATTCTAGAACATTTGAGGCTACTTCCTACATGCCCATTAATATTGCAAAAATTTCTGATAATACTCTATAGGTTATTATGAGAGAATTCATCATGTGTGTTACCTTTTATAATTGTGCTTGTCAGACTACAGGATTATGAGATAAATAATAAAGGTAGGCACATAATATTTGCTTTAGGAAGTCAAAACAATTGTAAAAAGATGCTCTACTACCCATACCTAACACTTGGTTCTAGACTCTGAAATGCTATTGGTTTACTACATATTTGAGGCAGAAGAACAGACTCAAAGTGAGAAAATTTGGATTTGGGCTCAATGACAGCATCTTAGCACTTGAAAGAACCTCAGGAGTCATCTAGCCTGGACAAATTCTTCCAGTGAGAGATGAGGTGAGGCCTGACACTGAGGAATCCAGTTGCCCAGCCATACAAATGGGTATGACCAAGGGAGGCCCCCAGGCACAGGGAGTAGTTTTACTTTTTAGCAACAGAATATGTTTTAGGTAAAATAATGTGTGAATTTTCAATGTATAAAGCACATAAAATAGAGATATTTGGGTTGAAAACAGAGAGGTGAAGAGCCCTCATCCAGCAGCTCTGCTCCCAACCTCACTACAGTTTTTCTATGGGAAGTTATCAGACACTTAGCTCTCTGGGACACTTGATGAGTTAGGACTGCTCTGGTTGCAAAATAAAGAACTCAGTCTTAGTAAGAATGAGATCAAGCAAAATAATAACAATGATGGTAATTATTATCTTACAGACCCAGAAGAGTAATGCAGCTTGGTTAGAAGGGGGGCCTGGAACTGGGATGGTTGGTCATCAGATCTCTCACAATCTGTCTCCTTCTCTGAACACACACATATACTTCCAAATCCATGGGGAAAAATATGATTGGTACAGTTTGGTTAGGGCCCATCAACAATGATGGGGGTGAGGGTGGGGGCAATGTAGGGAGAAAGGAAGGATAGGGTTATATAGTAGACACGTGGCTATCTGTGAATTGGGTGTCAGTTCCTAGAGAAGAAGAGCTTGTTAGGTCACCCAGTGGCATGAAAACCACTGAAATGATATGTTGTTAGTACAGACAGACACATATGGGAATGGGACAGGAGCTTAGAGACCAACTAAGTTACAGAAAATAAGGCCACTCAGACTGGGCTTCTGAGCATAATCCTGAGATATATGACTGCCAGAGGTCAGCAAAGGTATTGGTGTTTGTCAGTTGAGAAGTTCATTAGGGGCTAAAGGGTGATCTCTGTGAACCCCAGCAAACATGGCAATGGGAACCCAGAGCAAGCCATGAGAAAGCAGACAGACAGCAACAGGGAGCTTTGCAAGCATGCACCTGGGTCCTAACTTCCAGGTGAGGTTCAAGTCCAAGCCCCAGGTACTGTAGACAAGAGTACAGCAGGACCCTATCTTGAAAGAACTGGAAACCAGAGAAGTAGCTTTGAAATAAACACAGATTTAACAAAAAAGAAACCCAATTCTTAGCCTAGAGCTCATGCTCTGGGGAAAGGAGGAGCATGACAGGTGAGATAATAGGTTTTCCATGAGCTCCTGAGCCAGGCAGGCCTTCCCAACCCTCCTGACCAGTTCAGGGTTGCTTTCAGAGTGGGCAGTCTAGTGGAAACTGTAGGACTCTGTGGAGCTCTGAGTATATGGAGTCTGCTGGGAGAGACTGACAGCGGTCATTAGAACTTCCTTCTTGCTCTGAACAATATTTGTAGGGAGGGTACATCCCAGTGGTTCTTGCTCAGTGGTGTTATCTCTTTTAACCCTTCCTCACAGGGTGAGGAATTCATGAGAGGAAAAGCTACCCAACTCCAGTAACATAGTGCCTGAGCCAAAATAAAGAGAGATGTGTTGAAAATATGTGTTCTCTGAAAATGAACTAACACCATTGTTGCATACCTTCTAAGCTAATACTTATGATATATGTAGTCTTAGGGTATATAAAGTGTTATATAGGGATTATTTGAGAAAGATGTCATAAAATATTTTCAAGAATTGCTCAAATATATTACCTTGTGATATTTTTCATGCATAGGAGGACTGATGCATTAAGCTTGTCTGTATCTCAATGTGGTACATGTTTTGCTCATTTGCTTAATTTGCTGCAAAAACATGGACATGGAAACATTTACAAGCAGGACTCAGGATTTAACTTCAAACACTCACTACTAATGCTTCTGCCAAAAAATAACGAAATATTTGTCTCTGAGATAGTCTCTCTCCCATACATAGTCTTCTGTACACTGCATTGGCAAGCGTCATGCAACACCCTTCTCTTCCATAGAGGATGGAAATCTTTGTGCTTAGGTTCCCAACTTTTCTCATCTCAAAGATGAGAAACACCAGAAACACACATCATTCTCCAACAAATTAGCTTGTCTTCAAGCTATTTTCATCTAATCTAAGGGAAATGTCAGAGAAACACTTCACTATACTGGAGCTAAGGAGCTAAGGAGCTAAAATTCCAAATATAGACAAACAATGTGGTGTGGGCTCCTAACTGCACAGAGCTCTCTCCCAGTCCCCAGGGTTCAGGGTCCAGAGGAAGAATAGACACCTCTGTTTGTAACCTTTGGGTGACAGAGTTAAGCATCTTCTTTTGTTTTTTCCAATTCCTTTTTTCCCTTAAGAACTCTGAATGTATTACATGTCATAAAAACCAACCCCTGGCTCTTCTGACATATTTTGCCCACTTTGGAGTTATACACATGTGCCAATCACTGGGGAAAGGTGATTAGTCATTCAGTGGAGAGGAGCTTTGAAGAACAGTGGGAAATAGTTCCATAGAAATGACACATTTTATGTTTTTCAAATAATTCATGGAAAATACTGACATAAAATGCCAATTATTTTTTCCCATGAATGAAGCTGGCAGTCTTATTGTATACTTTAAAAATAATTTGCAATTTGTTCATATTTTTTAATTCTCCAGGGAAAAGGTATATTTTCTTTGCTCTAAAGATTAAGGTTCAATGTGACTTCAAATTTTGTGACAGGGACTCTTAAAGACACTGTGTTCTTCTCATAGCCTCCTAGACATCACTACGAGGTGTAAATTTGGTGATTGGTGCCTAGTAGGACAGCCTCCAGGGGCTGCACGCTAGTTAAAATAATAAAGCATTCTTTATCCTCTGGGTGCATTCGAGAGAATAGCAGGTGGTTATTGTTTACCACGCTAAAGTGAGCCACTCCATCTGAGACAGCTCACTTTGGACCCAAGCTTAATGCCATGCCTGAGTGATTCTATTCCTAACAAAGCTGCCAACAGACTCGTTCTCATTGTTTAATTTGAATGAGAATTAGCTGCTGCTGCATGCTAGCCCAAGACCCTGTGTTATAAAATGGTTCACTAGTGACTGCCGGATTTGGAGGGAGGTGGGAATAATATCCAGTGGAAGCACACTCTTCAGTTCCAACCTCACAGCTCAGAGGTGGTAACATCCTTTGGCTAGTGCCAGGGGCAGCTGTGTCATTTAGACTCCCAGGGAACAATATGGACTCAGGGAACACAGTAGCTCACTCATATATTTTCATTAAGGAAAGGGCATGCCACTATTCTATGAGCCATCGGGATAATTGACACAGAGTACTTCTCAAAGAGCATTGAATCTGCACAAGCACAGGGCTGGTCTGTGCCATGGCTGCTGAAGTGTCAGTGAGAAGATAAAAAACAAAACCCAGAAAACACACACTGAAGCCTGGAATTTGAAAAACACTGTTCCCTAAAGTATCCTCTTGGATACAGTTGTAATGGTTCTTTGGGATGAACAGTAACTGCATTCTGGACAGCTGCCAGGTCCAGCCATATACGACCTGGACCATTCTAGCCTTGTACCTTAAACTACGCAGTATACTACAATGTGATTTAGAGAATCTGAGTTCAAATTCACACGTATCGGAGAGCTTTAGAAAGAACTTTTCAGGGTCCTGGTGTAAGTATTGAGGCAAAAGCAAGAACCAAAATGCCTGCTTCTCAGCAATTGCTCCTGGTCTAAGGACCAGCTTGTTTTTATGTATTTATTTGTGATACTGTTCTTCTGTCTCTGCTCAGGAAACATTCAATGTCATATTTTGCTTTAAAGACAATAGATCTTTTGTCTAAAACCAGATGAGAGTCACAGAGCTTGGGGTGGTCACAAAAAACTCTTATTAAAGTATAAACAAGGTATTGATATAATCACTATTGTTAATGGAAGAAAAAAATAAATGTCATAGCTCATGTTAACCAAAACAATCCTTATTTGCTTATTAATTTACTGTTATTTCAAGGTTTTTTCTTGTCTCAGTTGGTCTGTAAATACCTATACTTTGTTTCTCTTGGCATTTACCTGTTACTCAATGACTTTTACCACTGATGTTGGGCATTTTCAAGGTTCAGTGTAAAGATGTATGTGAACAGGCTTAGTTGTCTCTATAACTTGCTACTCTTCCAGTTTCCAGGAGCTCATTGCAGTTTCTTTAGGAAACAATTCTCAACCTGTTGGAGATTTCCTGGTCTGCAGCTTAAATAGCCCTAACTATGGTTATCTTGTTTTCTCAGACTTACTATCCAATCTCTTCATTTTGATTAATCTCCTCGGAATTTTTACACCAGGGACAAAATAAATCTGTTAAGACTGCAAGAATCTCCCAAATTGTAGTCCACTAGTGACAGCTCTTGGTTTGAGAAATCTCTTGCATTTTTCTGATCTTTATTTACTCAGAGTCTGGCTAACTGAAGAAGTGGGTAAAGGAAAACATTTACTAAGTCTCAGTTGAGAACAATATGAAAGCAATCCTCCTGTAGAAAGTAAAATATATATCAAAAATAATAGAAAAGGCAATTTTATCTCCTCTAAAAGTACCCATTTATTGTTTCCCAGTGAAGTCTACAGTAGGGGCAAACTCTCTGGCTCCCAGGTCCATTAGTGTAGTTCTCTTTTCATTGTTGTTACAAACCTTGGATAATGGTATGCCCTACACACCAGGTAGGAAGTAAGAATGTAAAACCTGCAGAACTCAGGCCTTTAGAAAGCTGTGAACTCTTAACAGGTAAGGAGCCAGAAGTCAGAAGTCAGAATGCAAGGGTTTCACAGTTCAATACAACAGATGCTTGGCAATCAGGAAAAAAATCAAGGAAGAGCCCAACACCCAGGTTCTTCTAAGTTCAAAACAAAACAGAAGGTCAAAAACTGCTGACATCTAGGACTCCATTCATAAGGCACACAGGACAAGGCTTGGGACTGTGCCTCTACCACACTCCCCTTTACACAGTTTCTGCTGGGACAGGAGCCGTTCTCATTGTTGTCCAGCCTAGGGCCTGAGAAGAAGGGCTGATGAGGAGGAGAACATGGTGAATATTACAATGGCTCTACTGGACAAATGCATTGCTATGGTCTCCATTACCTAATATAGACCTTTCCTGTTGTTTGCCATTTCTTCCTTCCTAGCTTCACTGAAATATAAGTCACAAGTGAAAATTGTATTTATTTATGTTGCACAATGGAATGATTAAATATATGAATGCCCAGAACACAATACTGCTGGATCTCCAAATTTCAGTGATCATTAAGGCCCTGTGGAAACTTTGTATATGGACATATCTAATCTTAAAGCACATGATTCCTGTCAACACATTAAGGTCTGCTGTTGGGTATTTGCGATATCTCTCTCTAAAAACAAAAACATGGCTATTGTCTGGAGCTCTCCCTGGCCAACAACCAGGGCCATAGCATCTGCTCTTGGGAGCCACATGAAGAAGGAGGTAAGCTGGATCTCAAAGCAAGAAGTAGGTGATGATGGAGAAAGAGTTGAAATTTTAACAATATGAAAGCAGAGAAAAGTTTAAAGATATGAGAAAACATATATCTACCTATTCAGACATTTACTGAGTGTTTTCAATGTACCGGACATTGTATTTTTTAAGCAGATACCAAAGGGAGAAAAATATCGGTGACCTCTAACTATCTCGGCATTGAGAAAGCAAGTCTTTCAATATTGAGCAAGTCTCTAAACTTTGCTGGCTCTCAGTTTCCACTCCTAAAAGCCGAGATGCTTTATCATCACAGTTTAGTAGGAAGGACAGACACCATTGTCCTAGAGTCTGTGAGTATTACAATAGAGTATAAACTTGTAGAGAGGTGTCATGGGAGACAAAAAGGCTACCTATACCTGGGTGAGAGATCAGAGTAGCTTCACAAACATTTGGGCTGGGCCTTGAACAGTGGATACAAATTCATAAGGCAAATAGAGATAGTGAAGAGTATCTTTCTGGCTGCAAGCAGAGGAAACAGCATGTATAAAGGCCCTGAAGAATTTATTTATTCATGCTTTCAACAAATATTTAGTGAGAATATATTATTAGTTCTTGGTCACTTATTATAAATTAATTATTAGTATTATTACCTAATACCATTTTAGACACTATAATACAGCAATAAACAAGATATAATCTCTTTGCCCTCAGAATAAAATTTAGTGGGAAAGAAAGGTAATAGAATAAAGAAATGGCATAATAATTATGAAATAATATGATATAATAATAAAGTTTCAAATGATAAGTGCTATGAAAGAAGTAAAGCAGGGTTAATAATGAGGCTAAAGGTGGCAACTACTTTAGATTGGGTATCACAGAGGCCTTTCTGAGAAGGCAGCGTTTGAGCAGAGATCTGGAGACAAGGCGACAGCCATGAGAAGCTCTGAGGAGTTCTAGGCTGAGGGAGAGCCACACATGTAAACAACTAGATGAGGCCATGAGGATGGAGTCTAAGTCGGTCCAAGCAGGAGAATGCTGAGCTAGGGGACGATCAGGCAGAGGTGAAGACAGAAAGGTAATCAGGACCATATCCTTTTCATGGACTTGTAAACACACCAGGAGTTTTAATTTTATTCTAAGTGTAGAGAAGCCAATGAAAAGTTTGAGAAGATGAATAAAATGACATAGTTAATATTCTTAAAAGAGGGTAGATTGAGTGCTAGAAGGTGGAAGTAAGAATGGAACCAATTAGGGCAATATTTTCAAAACAGTGAAATGTAACTTTAGGATGTCACTTGTGGAGATGGTGAGACATGATAAGATTATTTGAAATATTGGTTTCCATGAGGTCAGCTCTATTTACTTAGATATTGGGAGTGGGGAAAGGAGAGGGGAGAAAATGACTTCTAAGTTTTGGGCACCAAAAAAAAATGGTGGTGCCTTTCATTGAGATAGGTTCAGAGTAAAATGAAGGAAAGTTCTGTTTTAGGTATGTTAAGTTTGAGATGCTTATCAAACACTAATCAGAGATGTAGAGTAAGCTTGAAGAACAACAGACACAATCCTTTAACTGTACCTGGTGTATTGTGGTTAGAATGTTGCACAGGTGCAGGAAGCAGTCAAGTCTGAGCTGAAGAAGTGGGCAAAGACCAGATCAGGGAGAGACTTGCACATGAAATTGGGTTTTGACCTATAGGCATGAGAAGCACCGAGAACTCAAATTAAGGGACTAATATTATCAGTTTTCAGTTTCCAAACACTCACCCTGACAATAGTATAAATGGTTCAAAGAATAGCAAGACTGGATCAAGAAGGACTAGTCAGAACTTATTATTATCAATGTAGGAGAGTTCAGACAAACCTACATTAGGGCAGAAATAGTTGAGACAGAAAAAAAGTTTTGATCATTTGAAGCTGAAGACACCAGTGATTTCTATGCAATAGGTACCCTGATAGCCAAGCTCAAGACCTGGGCTTGGGCTAGTGATACTGCTGTGGAAGTCACCTACATCTGGATAAACGCAACAGTTGTAGGAGCAGGTGAACCTGTCATGGGTTAATGTGCAGTTAGAAGTGCAGAGCACCAAGGAGAGTTTTCTGGAAACAACTCATCTTAAAGGTTGGTGGAGAATGAGAGACCTGAGAAAGAAACTGACTGGAATAGAGCATCTCTAAGGTGACTGTGTTGGTCAGCTCAAACTGCTGTCATGAAGGACCAGGGACTTAGGTAGCTCACAGTTCTGGAAGCTGGAAGGCTGAGATCAGGCTTCCAGCACAGCCAGGTTCAGATAAGGGCCTCCACCTGGTTTGCAGACTGCTGACTCCTCATTGAACACTCACATGGCACAGAGCAAAGAGGGAAAACAAGCTCTTTCCTGACTCTTGTTAGCACGCCAATCCCATTCATGAAGGCTCCATCCTCATGAACTCATGCAGTCCCAGTTACCCACCAAAGGCCCTGTGTCCTAATACTATCACATTGAGGGTAGAGTTTTAAACATTTGAACTGGTGGGGAGCACAAACGCTCAGCCATCACATTAACTATCAGCTCTGCTAACTGTAATTAACTCTAATTTCAAGCAGGATAAAAAAATGGACATTGGGAAAGAAAGATAATAAACATATTACAATGTTCAGCCCCATGGAATGAGGTATGCGATTTTGTCAAGAGAATAACTGTTAGCCTAAGTTCATCAAGAACCATAGCCTGATTTCTTCATTAGAAGGTACAACCAAGTTTTAGAGGGGAGGGGAAAAGAGGGAGAGGCAGAGAAATAGGGTGAGCACACGATGCATCATAAAGTTGGTCTTCACTGAGTGTGACTGTGCTGGGTCCTTCCTTCAAGAAGCTACATAGACTGTGTCTGGACAGCACATCTAGGGGAGAGAGAGAGGGAATTTATCCACCATCTCCACCTCCCATTAGTCAAAGCTTTGCTGCAGGATGCATGAACTCTCTCTCTCTTTGGGGTGCATATATGTGGCCTCTGGGCAGGGTCTCCCTGGATCAACAGGGTAGGTCTTGGATGGCAGCTGAGAGGAACACAGCATGGAAATGAGGAAAGGTGATGTCAAGTTGTACAAAACAGCCAAAATCTCTACAGAAAAGGGTGATGTTCCACTGATGGCTGAAACAAGAGATAGTTGAGGACAAGTTCTGAAGTGATACTTGAGAGGCATCTGATTTAGTAATGAAATACCACAGAGAGTGATCAGCCAGGAGTTTTTGAGGTTTTCTGTTTATTCATTCAGTAATATTTATTGAGCACTCGATGGATGTTCCTGACAGTCTTCTACAATTTTTGCAAGGCAATCTGTCAAGGTAAGGACTGTTACATTGTCATTTTACAGACTAGGAAATTGGTGCTTAAAGAGTTGAGTACCTTGGCCAAGGTCATGTGCTAGTAAGGAGTGGTGGATCTGGGATTTGAACCCAGCTCTATCTAACTCCGAAGTCCCTTTTCGTTTCACTGCATCAGCACCTCACAACAGACCAATTATATCGGAATTTACTGGGGAGGGCCCTATATATCAGCACTTTTAAAAAATTTCCAACTTGTTCTCTTGTGCATCTAGGCTTTGTAATAATTGCCCTGTTTTTTAAAAAAATCTTTAAAATAGCTATCTACTGATTTCAAATATAAGTTGCCATTCATTAGCACCTTGCTTGTTTTATTAATGTGAAGATTTGTTGTATTTCAAAGTTGATGGGAAAGGACCTTCCATGTAGTTTAGAAACCTAAGTAGTAGTCAATATACAGGCAACGTGTTCATTAATGCCCTGATCTTCCACTATGTGCAGATCACATCCTTACATTTGATAGCTGTCTTTTGTTGTTCTTCCATTGTTACGCAATCTCCTGAACTGTGTTCCTCCAACTTAGAATAAAAAGAAACATAGCTAGATTCTCCCTGGTAAGTATAAATCTTAGAAAATCAAATTCCAACTAGAGAAATCTGGTTTAGATCAAAGTATCTAAATCATTAATCTGGATCTTTCTCCAAAACTGGAGCCAACCCAAGTGCAAGGCATGATATATATGTGAGAGGCCACATATTTAGAGGGTTATTAATTCTTCCTTATTGTTGATGTGTTGTGCTGACAGAGACAGAGACCAATAGCAGAGTACTGAGAGGCTATCTTTGAGTATTTTTAGCCTGATTAAAATAAGAAATGATTTGAGACTATTTCAGACACCCTTCCCACAGAATTCTGCAAAGCTTCCAGCATGCTTTCTGGACCCAAGAAGCTTGGCCAAAGGCTCTGGATGTTGAGAAACCTCTCCCATATGGATTAAGCCTCTAGCAGTCAGAGGCTGCACCCCGTCAGTCTAAACAGCATTTGTTTGTGATAGAAACACAGACCACAGATGGGAATTGTCTTTTAATATCTTAGATGGGAAACCCCTGAAGTTCCCATGGACTGCTTGAAGACATTAAAATTGCACTGCAGCTGGAAAAGTGACTGTTTACCTTCTGAAGGACAGTCTCAGGTGACAACAAACACAGGCAGATTCTGAATCATGGGGGGATGCTAATGTGAACCAAACTTGCACCCCCAGAAAAGATTTGTTACAGCCCTCTGAGGCTGTTTCGTTTTCAAATGCACTGGCTTTCCTGATTCCCATCGTCAGGCAGGAGGGAGGGGGCAGTGGAGGGAGGGGAGTCTGGTTGGCTTGGAGTTCCTGCCTTGTTACAGCGCTAACCCTGCAGTTTCTCCACTGGATCCCCTGAGAAAGCCTGGACTGATGAGGGGTTCTGGTGCTGATAAGGCAGAAACACAATCACTCTCCTGTGTCCTTGCATCTTGCAGGGTGACTTGGACAACACCCTCCATTTTGGCACCTCTAAAAATCTGACTCATGTCCTCCAGCCAGAGGAGAAGCAAGCACTGCTTGGACAAAGCACTCACCATTTTTAGCCATTGAATGGGGTACTCCCCCGGATTCTAAGAAGTATTAGTGACAAACACAAAAACCTGTTCTCAGATGCACTTCTTTTACTACTGATTCTAGGTACAGCCTGAGTTTTATTTCAGTGATTTGGCTAATTCAATACCATTACATAAAAAAAGAATTAAAATAACCTGAGAATAAAAACAAACAAAAACAATGCTCCACCAAGATTTCCCTGTTTTCCTGAACAGATGGAAGTCCACAGAGCTGTATCAGTGACAGAGCATATTCAAACCTAATTTCATTTATTATTTCTTAATAGCCCTTTCTTTAAAAAAAAAGGTATGTTATTGATTTTAGAGAGAGAGGAAGAGAAAGAGAGAAAGAAAGAAACATCAATGTGAGAGAGAACATCAATTGGTTGCCTTCCATACACATCCCAACCTAGGATAGAATCTGCAACCTGGGTATGTGCCCTGACCAGGAATCAAACCCCCAACCTTTTGGTGTGCAGGATGACACTCCAACAGACAGAGCCACCTTGCCAGGGCAACAGCCCTTTCTTGTTAATATTCACACATTCAACATAGCACATGGAAAAAATTAAGCGAATTCTGCAGAAAGAAGAAAGTAGACCAACCCAATCTCGTACCTCATCTTAGAGCTATGCTGTCTCTGAGTCACCCGACTGCTCAGTACTGGAAGGCCTCAGCAGTCGTCCCTGGCACATGTAGAGCCCTTAACCAGTAACACTTCTCTAGCCAGGAACTCACATATTTGCTCTAATGGTGACACGAAATTGATCCCAAGTGCTCCCTTCAGTGGATTTTTTTTCTCCTGTCTACATGGACTCTCTACTGTGTAAACTCGCATTCCCGTTGCCCACATATCATGCTCTCTCTTCCTTTAAGAATTGAAAAGTCGTTTTTATTTGAGTCTGAGTGTATGACATCCTGTGGGGACAGGAAAATACAAACACAGATTGCGGCTAGGTGGCTGAATTAGACACATTTGGAATAATCAGGCATTTTATCAGCTATACTTAGGTACAGTGATTAAGTATGAATATTCAAGAATCAGACTCCAGAGTTCAAATCTCATCTTTGCTATGTTATGTCTGGGGGGCAATAACCTCTCAAAACCTCAGTTGCTTCACTTTTAAAATAATTATAAGATAGTCCCTGCTGTGAGGATTAGATAAGATCAAATCTGTCGAATGCTTAACACCCTGTGTGTGGCAGGTGGTAAGTATGGTTCAATAAATATTAGCTGTTATCATTTTACCATTATTATATTTATTTAATCTTGACAAGATGCTGAAAAACTCAGCTGTATTTCCAAGATTAAATCAGATTTTAAAAAGGAAACTTCTCCATTCTCATGATGACATTTAAGGTTGTTTCTCTGAAGTTTTGGGAAGATCTCCCAGTTTTTCTAACACAACGAAGATACTTTTTTT
>VMDR010019893.1:0-17961 GCA_007922815.1 Macrotus californicus | reverse complement strand
GTGTTAACTTCTGTGAAGCAAGCACAAATACGAAATAACAGAATGATTCCGATCTGTTGTAATTATTGGTGGTCATGTTAGTGATAATAAGCATATGTATATAGGAAAAAAGGGTAGAAAAGTTATTCACAGTTGTTTATTATACATGTGAGGAGCTGGGATATGATTTTTTAACCTTCTTCTTTGGGCTTTCCCCTTTTTCCTACATTAAATGCATATTTAATTCAAGGCATAATTAAACCATCACCATTCTTCCCTCCAATGTCTAGCATCCACCCAGCATAATGAACAAAGTAGAACTGCTTGAAAAAAGTTTTACTTATACACTGCCATGCAAAATATTAGTGTCATAATCTCAGCAAAACTATTAAAATTGCAAATTTAAGTAGTTTCATTTAAAAATATCTCCAAAATAGAGAGCCCTGGATGGTGGGGTTCAGTGGATTGAGTACCAGCCTGTGAACCAAAGGGTCGCTGGTTCGATTCCCAGTCAGGGCAGATGCCTGGGTTGCAGGCCAGGTCCCCAGTTGGGGGGAGGGGGTGGTGCATGAGAGGCAACTACACATCGATGTTTCTCTCTCTTTTTCTCCCTCACGTCCCCTCTCTGTAAAAATAAATAAATAAAATCTTTAAAAAATATATAAAAAATAAAAATATCTCCAAAAAAGAGGAATTTATCTAAGGAGGACTCCTCTGACAAATGGACTACACCATTAGGACTTCCAGTGAAAGTGGTAAAAGACCAAGGCTGGACTGCAACGGAAAGCAACTCAGGTCTCAGCAATCTCAGAAGTCTGAAAGAAAAGCTGGAAAAAAGAACTTAAAAAAAAATGTCCTAAGTCAGTTTCCTTTTGAGAAGACAAAGTATAGTATAAGCTTTTAAAGAGGAAAATATCAGAGAAGACAAAAGATTACTGTGATTATTGTTTGTGAGGCACCTTGGAATCCACAGCAACACTGAGCTGTGGCCTACTGAGGATGGCTCAGCAAGCTGGAAGGGTATTTTGAAGTCAACTTTCCCTCTCTGTAAAATGTAATGGATATTATCAAAGATTTAAAATGTTAGCCTTTCGGGTGTAGCTCAGTGGGTTGTGTGTCCTGCCACAAAACGAAAGGTCACTGGTTTAATTCTCGGTCTGGGCATGTGTCTGGGTTGTGGGCCAGGTACCCAGTTGAGGCATGTGTGAGAGGCAACGGATCAATGTTTCTCTCACACATTGATGTTGATCGACCTCTCTTTCTCCCTCCCTTCTCCTCTAAGAATAAATAAATAAATCTTAAAAATATAAAGATTTAAAACATTATGATAAATTCTGTTTCTACTAATTTTCTGTACGTATAATTCTCAAGGAATTTTTTCCCACAGTACACATTTTACTATGTTTTAAAACATCGTTGCATTAAAGGTTTCCTGTCTACTAATTATATGTCAGCACCTACATTTATAACTTGAAGCAAGTTCACACAATTATTTTTCTCTACACTGAATTTTCCCCAGATACCTTTAGACAGAAGCCAATCTTAATTTTCCTTATGTTCAAAAGCCACTAGGAACCCACTACTCACCTGCCTGAGATAGAGAAAAAAGCTTGAATACTGTCCAGCTTCAGGAAGGTAAGAAAGAAACACGGTAATGCAGATTAGTAAGACGGTAGAATCTTTTCCAACTTTCTTCAGTGACTAGGAAAAAGCAGAAAGACATAAAAAGCAAACAGCATAGTGAATGTAGTCAATAAGATTCTAACACCATGTATGGTGTCACATGGGTACAAAACTTATCAGGATGATCATTTAGTAAGTTATAAAATGTCTAATCACAGGGACGAACACCTGAAACTACTAAAATGTTGTCTGTCAACTGTAAATGAAAAATTTTAAAAAAGCAAATAGAAACTAATGTTGCTGATATTCTGCGATAATGGCTTTACTGTTAAGGTGAGTAACAAAGGTTGAAGGGATTATAAAAGGAAGAAAACTTTAACATTAAATATATCACCATCTCTCTATGGCGGTTACAATTCCTAATTTCTGAGGTATGTATTTCAAATATTACAGCTTAAGTGCATGCACATACATATACTTGTTCATCTTTAATTAACAATACTGCTTCACATCCTGAAACAGACCCTGAACATCCTATAAACAGACCCTGAAAACACAATGTTCCAGACTCATTTAAGAAAATCTCATCTTTCTTTTTCATTCACAATTCTTCTTTAAAGCTATAAACAACATAGGGGTTTCATTACACATAAATTCACTCTATTCTTTAACATGTTAGTATTCAATCTGTCTGTAAGCTAGCTGACAAATTAGGTGGGAGGTCCGATCAGCTGTGGGTGTATGCCTGGTTTCCTTCTTTCTCCATGTGGCAAAACAGATGCGGCACAAACAGAATGGGTAAGGTCCTCAAGGGGGCATTTTTGAAAAGAATTTCTGATGAGTTAGTTTTTGTATCACATGTATTTTTCCTAAAAGGTAAACTTGGGAGATAAAAAGCAAAAATCAAATCTCTGGTTAATTTTTTTCTGAAGATATTTTCTTCAAGAACAATTTCAACCAAGAAGGGAGAGATAAGATTCTTTTTCTAAGTACTTTTTTGAGATGTTAATACGATTCTCCCATGCAAAAAATAAAAAACATTCTAGAAAACAAAAAATCCATTCAATCTGTAAAACAAGTTCAAAGCCTTTGGTCTAAGTGGATATATTTCAACAACTTAGAAAATAAGTTCTTTAGTCAGACCAAATACTATTATCCTTTTCGAATTTCAGTGAATATAAACAACTACTTCAAATGGCCACCGTCACGTGTTTTGTGAAGAAAGCAATAAAAACCACTCTGTTGGGGAGAGTGCAAAAAACACCAAAACAAAACAAAAACAAAAAGCTTCCTTCCCTCCTCACTGAGGGATTAAATAGACAGTTTTTCTCTCTTCCATTGTGATAACCACCTGTTTGACTTAAGGAATATCAATTCTATATATTCTTTGGTGCATAGTCTACCTCAATCCCTCCCTTGTAATTATTGGGGTTTTTTTTGGTATTTTTACTGGAGACAGAAATGGATTAACAACTGTTGGGATGCTTGAGGTTGTAGAAATATTCTTTTATTTGCATGACTTAGAAAGATATTTAGAAAAGTGTTTTCATAATTTTATTTACCGCAAAAGGGTCTGCTTGTTTCCAAGTAATCTGAACTCCCCAGGAGAGTGGTCTCATTTTCTCTGGGAAAGATTCCGGAACAGCCAATAAGATGAAGCAGATGTCCAGAAGAGCCACCACTGTGGCCACCAGTACAACAAGACTGTCTCCATAGCTGGCTGAGAGGTATGCTCCAATGGCTGGGCTGCTGACCAGACTGGCTGCAAAGGTGGCTGAGACCTGTGGGAAAAAGCACACTCTCACCCAGGGTCCCCTATGCAGCAGATACACACCTATGTTCCTGTTCTCACCCAGGGCGCATACCTACAGTCATCCCTCCATTGGTTTTAAACAAGACAAGGGAATGCATTGCACAAAAATTTTAAGAAAGAGAAAAATTACTTGTCTTTAAAGTCATTTTGTTTTAAGAATTTTTTCACCCACTATTAACTAACTGGAGATAACCTGGAAAGCTACAAGAGTAAAATATAATAATGTTATTAAAAATAAAAATTGTGAAAACCTTCCCCCATAAAAAAAAATACACGCTTTACTCTTCTTTAATTGAGAAATGGGGACGTGAGGAGAAAGGTGTAAAAACTGCCTGTAGGGCTTATGATAAGAATCTACAAATTACCCAGGGATTGTCCTTGATTATCATTTCCCAAAAATATGCATTGTTTGAGCTTTTGGTCAAGATGGCAGAGTAGGAAAACATTGTACTTGCCTCCTCCCATGACCACATAAAAATTACAACTAAATTACAAAAAAATCATCATTGAGAGCCTCATGAAGACTAAACAGAAGTCCAATATCTAAGGACACAAAGAAGAAGCCACATGGAGACTGGTAGGAGGGGCAGATACACAGGATGGGCTGGTCCTATACTCACATGTGGTTGTTAAAATCAGGAGGAATATCTCAGCAGCAGAGGTTTCCCTCAGAGGGGCAAGGGGTCCCAGTCCCAAACCAGGTCCCCAGCTCAGGATATCAGTGCAGGGAAGAGAACTACCCGTAACTTCTGTCTGTAAAAACTAGCAGGGATTATGGATGAGTGAGATAGATAGCTTCTGGAGTCCTGGAGGTTCCTCTTCAAAGGCCCGTGCATGAACTTACTCACTGACAGACTAACTCACTCTGAGCTCCAGCACTAAAGCAGCAGCTTAAAACATACGGGGAAGAACTAACTTTTCTGGCATCGGAGTGAGGGCCGGAGGGGCAGCTTTCTCCCAGACAAAAATGCTGGCAGAGGCCACTGTTCCTTTTCTGAGCCCTCCCCATTCAGGTGCAGGTGAACCTGAGTCTCCATTACCCTGGCTAACACTATTAACCCAGTCCTGGTGACTCCCTGATACTCTGTCCCACCCAACTTGCAGGTCCACTCGAGCCACTTCAGTGTTTTTTACATACAAAAGGCCAGTCTTGGCTCATGCTGCAGACTCTCCTAAATTCTCCCAAAGGTTCACAAACCTCCAACAAGCAGCATCTGGCCTCAGCGTGCCCTATACCTCCTGATAAGTGACCCTAGGCCCAGCACTAGTGGCAGTAGCCCCAGGTCACAAGTTGGCCTCTTCCAGGTACCTCCAACCCCAGCACAAGTGACAACCATCTGGACAACTCCTTGTAACTCATCTAGGTAGAGCGCAGGCAGTGGTTGACATTGGCCTACACTTCCCAGAAGGCCCCAGAGTCAGGCCACCTGGTGGAAAGCTTCAGACCACACCAAAGCATAACCTAAAAACCTAGACAAAACTGATAAACCTTTAACCAGACTCATCAAGATGAAAAGAGAGAGGACCTAAATAAATAAAGTCAGAAACAAAACAGAAGGAAATCATGATGCAGGAAGAGGAAGGTCATAGAGACTACAATTTGAGAAGCAGAAGGCGACCAAGGCCAAGAATCCTCCAGTCAATTGGAAGTATCAATATTTGGATCATTCAGGGGATGTCCAGTTACACGCATGGGGAGATATTCTGGAAGACGCATTGGGACAATGTGTAGTGGCCATGTTTGGTTATGAGACAGATACTAGAACTGTGGAGGCCCTCCAAACAATAGAAGTAGAAACAAAAAAAGATGACTTACAGTCTCTTCTCTTTCACTTTTGGATGACTGGCTGTATAAGTTTAGAGCTGATGAATTCTTTATACTCTGGGAAGTGAAAGTACTTAATATTGATCAAAGAAATTTCAAATTATGGTCAAATGGGTGGGGAAAAAAATCTCATTGTCCAAAACCCCTCAGGGAACTGAAGTCAAGCAATAAAATATTCAGCAATGCGGGTCTAGAATGAAGAAGCCAGAAGTTTCTGTGATCATTGACATTTAATATACAATAAACAAACAAAATAATTCCTATGAAGAACTTCTTTTCTCTTTCTTTTGAAAAGATACCATGATACCATGATATAAATTCTACAATATCTGATAATATATGATGATTTGCAAGAATTTTTTTACTTAAAGTGTGACTTTTGGAAAATCAAGGCACAGCCTTGGTCTCTATTAACCATATAATCAAATGCTAAAGAATTCTTCAGATGACAAGTATGGTTTCTCATTTTTTAATTCCCTGCCATAGCAGCAGGAGTGACACACCCTTCCAATGGAATGCCAGCCCCTAGCCTGGTCCCAAAACAGATCATTAATGTAAGCAGAAGCCTGAGAGACTGTGAAGGCTCCATGCTCTTATTGAATCCAGTTTGGGAAAAATATTATAATTTGAGAAAACCTACAACCAGGATTTTGTTTTCCTCCAAATTGGTAAAGACATATATTTTCTTTGTGTATGTTAAGGAAAATGGCATTTTAGATTGCTGTGGGAAGAGTCATCCTATATGGCAGTTGATTATCTTAGAAGAATAAGTATAATTGAACATTGGAAGACTTAAAAAAAGAAATAAAAATGGAGTAGTGACAATGGACACGATAGAACTACAAAAAATTATAAGAAAATACTACAACTACGGGGAGTTCCAGCCAAGATGGAGGCATAGGTAGAAACCCTTTGCTTCTTCACACAATCAAAAGAAAGATAACAACCAATCAAAAACAATAAACCACCAGAAGTGCCAGAAAATCAAACTGCATGGAATTCCGACAACCAAGGAATTAAAGAAACATTCACCAGACCGGTAGGAGGGATGGAGACGGGCAGCCGGGTGGGTGGAGAGGACCCACAGCAAGGCTGCAGACGATGCAGGTAAGGAGGGGCTGACTGAAAGGGAAACTAAAGGCTCAAGCTAGCTGTAAACTACTGAGGGGGTTGGTATGGTGGCAGAAACTCCAAGTCTCACAGGACAGAGTTCATTGGAAAGTGGGCCTAGTAAGTGCTGGAAGCAACCTAAATGACTATCAGTAAATGAATGGAACAAAAAATTATGGTACATTTACACGATGGAATACTACGCAGCAGAAAGAAGGAGCGACAGCATGGAGGGAACTGGAGAGCATTATGCTAAGTGAAATAAGCTAGGTGGTGAAAGACAAATACCATATGATTTCACCTGTAAGTGAAACCTAATCAACAAAACAAACAAGCAAGCAAAATATAACCGGAGACACTGACATTACGAACTAACTGACAGTAACCTGAGGGGAGGTGTTATTAGCAAGAAAAGGGGGGTTTGGACAAAATCAAAGGGGGGTAGGATCAAGGATGAGAAGTAGGGATGGCTGGGGTTGAGGGCAGTGGTGGTGGGGAAATGGAGGCAACTGTACTTGAACAACAGTAAAAAAAAGTTAAAAAAAAGAAAGTGGGGCTAGAGCCAAGTGAGTCACATTGCTCCCTCTCTGACCCCTCTCCCACAGACAGCACCACAACGCAGCAAAGAGGATTGCCTCGCCTGGGTCAATACCTAATAACCTGCCCCCTTACAACATAACAGATGAGCCAAGACGATGAAATATGGCCCAAATGAAAGAACAGAGCAAAACTCCAGAAAAAGAGCTAAGCAATGAGGAGATTGCCAACCTATCTGATGCAGAGTTTAAAACACTGGTAATCAGGATGCTCAAAGAACTGATTTAGCTTGGTTGCAAAATGAAGGAACAAATGAAGGCTACCCAAAGTGAAATAAAGCAAAATATACAAAGAACCAATGCTGAAGGGAAGGAAACTGGGACTCAAACCAATGATTTGGAACAAAAGGAAGAAATAAACATCCAACCAGAACAGAATGAAGAAACAAGAATTCAAAAAAATGAGGAGAGGCTTAGGAAACTCTGGGACAACTTTAAACGCTCTCACATCAGAATTACAGGGGTGCCAGAAGGAGAACAAGAGCAAGAAGTTGAAAATTTATTTGAACAAATAATGAAGGAAAACTTCCTCAACCTGGTGAAGGAAACAGACTTCCAGGAAGTCCAGGGAGCCCAGAGAGTCCCAAAGAAGTTGGATCCAAAGAGGAACCCACCAAGGCACATCATCATTAAATTACCTAAGGTTAAAGATAAAGAGAGACTCTTAAAAGCAGCAAGAGAAAAGGAGACAGTT
Organism: Macrotus californicus; assembly: GCA_007922815.1. NCBI lineage: Eukaryota > Metazoa > Chordata > Mammalia > Chiroptera > Phyllostomidae > Macrotus > Macrotus californicus. The sequence goes on along the minus strand of VMDR010019893.1, from coordinate 10,321 downwards.
ACCTACAAAGGAGTGCCCATAAGACTATCAGCTGATTTCTCAAAAGAAACATTTATAGGTAAGTAGGGGATGGAAAGAAGTACCTGAAATCATGAAAGGCAAGGACCGATATCCAAGATCACTCTATCCAGCAGAGCTATCATTTAGAAAGGAAGGGCAGATGAAGTGCTTACCAAATAAGGTCAAGTTAAAGGAGTCCATCATCACTAAGCTCTTATTATATGAAAAGTTAAAGGGATTCATCTAAGGAATAGAAGAACATCAAAAATACAAACAATAAAATGACAACAAACTCACAGCTAACAACTGAACATAAAAAAAAGAACATATAAACTAAGCAACAACTAGAACAGGAACAGAATCAGAGAAATGGACATTATATGGAGGGGAGGGGGAGAGGAAGAATGGACAGGAAGGATACAGAGAATAAGCATAATTGGTAGGCATAAAATGGATGTGGAGAGGTTAAGAATGGTATAAACAGAGAAGTCAAAGAACTTATATGTACAACCCATGGACATGAACTAAGGGGGCAGGAAATGCTGGAGGGTTAGGGGGTGAAGGGCCAAGGGGGGATAAAAGGGGAAAACTTGGGAAAACTGTAATAGCATAGTCAGTAAAATATACTTAAAAGTAAATAAATTATACATAGTCTATCCAGAAAAAGTCCAGCCATTGTTAATATATTGAGAATGGTTTGTACGGCATTGATGTAATGTGGCTGCCAAGGAGAGAGGACTGGAATGCACATGCGTGAACAATGATGACTGCACCGTAGTAGTCAGTGGTGGCGGTAGATGCCTCGTATTGTGTGGCCGTTGCATTCAAAATGACTGAGCAGGAACAGCAAGCAACAAATCTGCATCCTATTTTGCATTAAGCTTGAACATTCCTCCATAGAAACTATTTGGATGATTCAGAAGGCCACAGTTATGGGGGCAACTGGTGATTGGCAGCTTCATCATGACAATGCACCCGCTCTTGTATCACGTCTCATGCAGAATTTTTTGGTGAAACATCAAATCACCCAGTTGACTCAACCCTGCTGCAGCTCAGATTCGGCGCCCTGTGACTTGTCACTTTCCCCCAAACTAAAATCACCTTTGAAATTGAAGATTTCAGAACGTCAGTGAGATTCAGGAAAATATGGTGAAGCAGCTGATGGTGACTGGGAGAACTATGTGAGGTCCCAAGGTTCCTACTTTCAAGGGGACCGAGGTGTCATTGTCTTATGCACAACATTTCTTGTATCTTCCTCAATAAATGTCTGTATTTTTTATATTACATGGCTGGATGTCTTCTGCACAGACCTCATATATATATATTGGTGCTGAGTTGTATAAGTTGTTTAAAAATCGTGGTTATCTACCTTTTGTTGATTATATTATTGGCAGTTATCTTCTCCCATTCAGTGGGTTTTCTCTTCATGTTGTTGACAATTTCCTTTGCCCAGAAGATATATCAGAAAAAAATATTGCTAACAGAAATGTCCAAGATTCTACTGCCTATGTTTCCATCTGGGAGTTTTATGATTTCAAGTCTCACATTTGTCCTTAATCCATTTTTGGGTTTATTCTATTCTTGTATATGGTATAAGTTGGTGATCTTTTTTTTTTTTTTTGCATATATCTTTCCTATTTTCCCAGCACTATTTAATAGACTGTCTCTACCCCACTGTATATTCTTGCCTTCTTTGTCCAATATATTAAAGAATCAAAGAGGCGTATGTTTATTTCTGAGACCTCTATTTTGTTCATCTGTGTCTGATTTTATGACAGTAACAGAGTGCTTTGATTTTAGGTAGTATATTTTGATATCAGGTAATAATATGGCTCTTTGTTCTTCCTTCCCAAGATTGCTGAGACTACTTGGGGTTTTTTGTGGTTCCATATAAATTTTTGTACTATTTTTTGTAGTTCTATGAAATATGCCATTGGGATTTTGATAGGAATTGTGTTGAATCTATTGATTCCTTTGGGTAGTGTAGACATTTTAATGATATTAATTCCTCCTACATGGTATATGCTGCAATTTATTTGTATCTTATTCATTTTCTTTTTTCAGCATCTTAGAATTTTATGAGTACAGGTCTTTTACCTCCTTGGTTGAATTTTCTTCTACGTACTTTTTTATAAATGCAATTTTATATTTGACTGTTTTCTTAGTTTTTTTTCCTGTTAGTTCACTATTAGTGTATAAAATGAAACAGATTTTTGGATATTTATTTTGTATCCTGCTATTTTACTGAATTGATCAGTTCTAGTGGTTTTCTGGTGGAATCTAGGGTTCTCCATATACAGTATCATGGAATCTACAAATAACAACATTTTTATTTTTTCCTTTCCAATTTGGATGTGTTTCAGTTTCTCTTCTTAACACACTGCTGTGGCTATGACTTCCAGTACTATGCTGAATAAGAGTGGTGAAAGTGCACATCCCTAGTTCCTGATTTAAGGGAAACATGTTTAGTTTTTACGATGGACTGTGATGTTGGCTGCAGATTTGGCATATATGGCCTTTATTATGTTGAGCGATGTTTCCTCTACTCTCATGTTGCTGAGAGTTTTTAGGATAAATGGGTTCTGAATTTTGTTAAATACTTTTTCTATAACGATTGATATGGTCATATAATTTTCCCCCTTCATTTTGTTTATGTGGTTTATCATATTAATTGTAGCTTTTTGTTGCCTGGAATGGTCCTTAATTTACCTTCGGTTTTAAATAACAGCCTTGCTGGGTAGAGCAGTGTTAATTGCAGTTTCTTTTTATCACTTTTAGTATTTCCTGCCAACCCCTCTGCCTTGAAGTGTTTCTGTTGACCAATCTGCTAACAGTCTTATAAGAGGTAACTCTTTTTCTTGATGCTCTTAAGACTGTTTTTTAACCTTTGCCATTTTAATTATGATGTATTTTGTTGTGGGCCTTTTTGGGTTCAACTTGATTGGTACTCTCTCTGCTTCCTGGACAGGTGTGTGCTTTTCATTTACCAGGTTAGGGAAGTATTTAAATAGTTTCTCAAACTTGTGCTCTCTCTTCTCTTGGCACACCTATGAATCAGATGTCGTTACGCTTGATGTTGTTCACAAGGTCTCTTAGGCCAGCGGACCCCAACCTTTTTGGCACCAGGGACTTGTTTTGTGGAAGACAGTTTTTCCATGGATGGGAGGTGGGGGGAGGGGATACAAAAGGTGGAGCTGAGGCAGTAATGTGAGCAAAGCTTTGATTGCTCACCTGCTGCTCACCTCCTGCCGTATGGCCTGGTTGCTGACAGGCCACAGATTGGTGCCAATCCACCGCCTGGGGCTTAAGGAACCCTGCCTCAGACTTCCTTCATTTTAAAAAATTCTTTTTTCTTTTTGTTGGTCTGCTTGGCTGTTTTCTGTTATCTTTTCCTCTAAATTGTTGATTCGATCCTCCACCTTCATCAGCCCTGCTGCTGATTCCTTGTAGTATATTCTTCATTTCAGGTATTGTATTCTTTATTGCTGACTGATTTTTTTTTATGGTTTCTATGTCCCTTTAATACCTACTATCTCTTTAGATTCTCATTGAGTTCATGCTTGTCCTCCCAACTTCCTGTGCATCTGTATAAGCATTGTTTTGAACTATGTATGTGATAGAGTGTTTGCCTTGTCTTTATTTAGTTCTTTTTCTGGGGATTTCTCCTGTTCTTTGATTTGGAAAATGTTTTCTCTGTTTCCCCATTTTGTCTGTCTTTTCATATTTGTCCACGTGTAGTAGGTAGATCTGCTGTGTCTCCCAATGTTGGTATGGTGTTCTTATGTAGGAGGTGTCTCACAGGACTCAGTGGCAATCTTCCAGATCACCTGAACTGGTGTTCCAGGAATGCCTCTTGGGTGGGTTATGTAAGCCCTCCTGTTGTAGTTGTGTCTTGACTGCTGTTGGCCCATCTGTGAGTGGGATAGTGCCCAGGCTCTGGCTGACCATAAGGATCAACCCTGACCACAGTGTATGAACTGCTGTGCAAGACCTGCCCCCTCCTCCCCAAGCAGAGTTGGCCCCTGAAGGGTCTGGTGCCTGCCAAGATCTTCCTTTGAATGTGTCACTTGTGTGGTTAGCTGGGTGTGCTCTGTTGAAGTCTGAAGCCGACCCTTGGTTGTGCTGGTTCTGAGTCCACTTGGGAGGGACCCTGGTGCAAGTCAATGTCAGATGCTGCTTATAACCTGCCTTGGGCTACGTGTTTAGAGCTGTCATGTAATCCAAGTTTGCTGCTGCCTCCACTGGGCCTGGGTGTGTGGGGGAAAGGACAAGCCCTGTATAAAGGTCAACTTCCAGCAGCTCCAAGTCCAAAGGCAGATCAGTAAAAGGCCTCAAGGCACCCTGAGATTGGCCTCTACCTGTAAGCTGTTCCACAACCCCTCGAGGCCACCTGTATTTCCGAGAGAGCCTTTCAAACAAAGTCTGTAGAGTGGGCCCAGGCTGGCCATGGCCCACAGGCTCTTCCACAAGGTGTGAGCTCAGGCAAATAGGACTAGTGGATTTCCTATTTGAGGGTGGTGTCGGTCAGACACTGAGAGGGTTGAAAGTGGCCTCTACTCCACAGCCACACTACTCAGTCTCTGCCTGAGTCTCTGATCAGAGCATCCTCAAAAATGCACACTGCAGGTCCAGGCTGGGTCCAACAAGCAGACTTTTCTTCAGGGCATGACCTTGGCAGGGTGGGACCCCTAAGGGTGGCAAGGCCAGGTCTACTGGGTCTCCAGCTGGGGGACAACAGTGGTGACATGCAGAGGGAAAAATGTCCCCTGCTCTGGAGTCATACAACTCAGTGCCTGTCCAAGCTGCCAACATGAGCCTCTCAAAAGAAAAAGTGCACTGCAGGTCCAGGCTGGGTACAGCCAGCAGTCTTTTCTGCAAGGCATGAGCTCAGCCGAGTAGGGCCAATGGGAGTCAGAAGGACAAGGCCAGTAGTCTCCTGTTGGGGGATGGCAACAGTAGCATGGAGAGGGGTTGAGGGTAAACAGCTACCACTCTAGAGCCACACAATTCAGTGCCTGTCCTAGTCTCTGACAATAGCTTCCCAAGAAAATGTACATCAGAGGTGCAAACTGGGTGCATCCAGCAGATTTTTCTGCAGGACTCAAGCTCAGCTGGAGGGTGGTAGTGGGTCTCCTGCTGGGGGACAAGCACTAGTGGTGCATAGGGAGGGAAAAATGGCCCCTGCTCCAGAGCCACATAACTCAGTGTCTGAGTCTCTGCCAAAATCTCCTCAAGAAAAAAATTGCACCGAAGGTCCCATTGAGAGTAGCCTGCCAATGTGAGCTCAGCAGGGAAGGGCCACTGGAAATCTGAAAGACAGGGCTCATGGGTCTCCTGTTGGCTGATAGCACCAGTGTTGTGCAGGGAGTGAAAAAATGGTCCACGGCTCCAGAACCACACAATTCACTGAATGCCCATGCCACTAACTACTACTGGGTTCTCCCGAATCTCCTTAATTGTTCCCCGAGGCAGACTGCACGGTGTCCAAGTTGTAGCAGACCTTTCTGCAGGTCGTGAGCTTGGCCAGGTGGGGCTACAGAGAGTTGGAGAACCAGGCCAGTACACTCCTCCAGGCTGGTGCTGTAAGGACAGAAGGGAAGATGGCATCTGTGGGTGGCTGAAGATGAAGTTGAGGGTCAAATAAGTGATTTGGAAACAAGGTGGCAGAAAACAATTAGAGCAGCAAAACAAAAACTATTCATTATTATTTATCCTAACCCGAGAACATCTTTTCATTGCTTTTAGAGAGAGAGAAAGGGTGAGTGAGAAAGAGACAGAGAGAGGGAAAAGGAGGGAGGGAGGGAAAAACATCAATGTTGAGAGAGAAACACTCATTGGTTGCCTTCTCATAGATGCCCTGACCAGAGATTAAACCCACAATTTGGGTATGTGCCCTGACCAAGAAGCGAACCTGTAACCTTTTGGTATATAGTATGATGCTCCGACCAAGTGATCCACATTGGCCAGGGCTGGAAAAAAAATTTTTTTTACTGTTATTTTCATCTCCATATTATTTATTTTATTTTATTAATATTTTATTAATTATGCTATTACAGTTGTCCCAATTTTCCCCCTTTGCCTCCCTCCACCTAGCACCCCCCACTCTCTCAGGCAATCCTGAAACCATTGTTCCCATAGAAATCACAGAAATCATTATTTATGATTAAAATTATGACTCCTGGTTGCAAATGACATTCTTCTTTCAGCACACACCAACTGAATTTATAAAAATACAACATATATGAAATTGGTATACTAAAAATACTATGAGTCAAATACAATCATTTCTGGTGAACAAAGGGGGTATACAGAATTCCGATCTGGGGCACACAAATTCATTGATTGAACAGCTATTGATTACCCACTATGTACCAGATAAATGAGAAGACAAAGTTCCTGTCCTTCAGGTTTTTCCATGTTATTCAAGAGACCAAGGCAATCACATCAGTACATTATAAGCTTCAATGACATTGCTGTAGCATCTCATGTACTAAGGGAACACTGCTGCGGTGTCCTCAGGTGCACAAAGTATCTACACAAAATGGGTCAATCATTCATTTACTCCTAAGTTTTCCATGATCTTGATCCTTTCTGCATTTTGTATATAAATTGCAAAGATATTCTACCATACAAATAAACAGTAATAAAACTGTTAAATAACTACCTTAATTTCAAATAGATAACAGGAACTAGAAGCCACTTTCCAATCTCTCAAATTATTTTTCCCACTAAAATGTACAGTCAAATCCATAGATGCTAAATTTCAGCTGAAACTGCTTTTTGTAATTCCACAGCATTCTAAGTGTAAAGAATTTCAAGTGTAAACCTACTCTGGCCCCATCCTATGTATATCTCAATAGTGAGAAACAACAGGACTTCAGTGAAAAAAATCTCTTCTTAATATTAAACTATATAATATTGACTATTCAGGAAGCCAACTTAATCATGGAATATGAAAATAAAAGTAAAAAGGCAAGACACAAAATTCCAAATATCAGAAGGGGGTAGAGAGCTGCAGTTACTTTCCTGACTATTCTATTTGATCAGATATATTACTCTCAAACAATTGATACTTAATAAGTATTTGTTGGATGAATAAATGAGCTCCTGGGATCAATGACTCCATGAAATTCTATGCAAAATGCTGTGTCTTAGAGTTTAAAGCAGCCTACATGTTTAGTCTGCACATTTATCTCAACCTCCTTTCACTTAATACTCAGTGTGACTCTGGTAGATAAATCTAAAGGATGACTTCAACATAGCAATCTCTCAATAAGCATTAACTTAGTTAATATAACTATTCATTGCTGCGGCCCTGAGAATGACCACTTTCTTGGCTTATTGGAGGAGCTTCAGTAAGGAAAGGCACACATATTGTATATATTCTTTCACAGATCTCAAAATGCTTCTTAGAACCTTAGCTACACTTGGTTGACAATCCTGTAATTGGCAATAAATCCTCCTGTATCTCTAAGATAGGTAAACTGCAAACTTTTCTTTTTTCTCTTTCAGTTTTGTCATCTTAACACCTGAAATGCACAGGAGTAAATGTAAAGATTCTTGGGACTATTTTCCTTTTATGGTGTCTCACCCTAGACTTTGTGGGGTGAGACAGAACTGAAAACAAATCCCAGGTCTAATACTTTGAGTTCTGGGACCTTTTACTAATTACATAACTTTTCCAAACCTCAATATCCTTCTCTGTAAAATGATAAAAACACTTGTATTATTGGGATGTTAAGAATAAATTACATGATATAAGTAAAACACTTGGCAAAGTTCATGGACTATAATAGTGCTTAACAAATATCAGCTTCCTTCATGTTTTTTGTTCTATTCAGATGGATTGAATGAGAAACATTCACATTATGAAGCAGAATCTGCAATCTGTTGTACCCCAAATTCACCAGTTTAAATGCCAATCTCATACAAAAACATTAGCTAAGATCCTGAGTCCTGTGACCAAATCCAGGCAGCCCTATACTTCTGCCGGGCACTTCTCTCAATACCCCTATGAGCAGACATTCTTTTACAGATGAAGAACTGAGCTAGTGAGGGGAGCTAAGTTCGCTGGCTCCAGAACTCTCTGAAATCTTTCCTCAAAGCCGTAATGCTCAGCACAACAGCTTTGTGAATGGTTTTTTTTTTTTTTTCTGCCGAAAGCAAGCATCAAAAATCTAGTAACATAGAAGGGAAAGTAGTATCTCAACAGGTGTGTTCTTAAATGTAGAGACAGTCTCTGTAAAAAGTGTGATAAGCCCTGGCTGGTATAGCTCAGTGGATTGAGTGTGGGCCTGTGAACCAAAGGGTCGCCGGTTCAATTCCCAGTCAGGGCACATGCCTGGGTTAGGCCAGGTCCCCAGTGGGGGCCACATGACAGGCAACCACACTGATGTTTCTCTCCCTCTCTTTAAAAAAAAAAAAAAAAAAAAAAAAAAAAGTGTGATAAAAGAGGCTTTTGGCACCTCTAAATTCTCTATTGACCAACCTCTAAGAGCTATCCTGAAAACGCTGCCCTCTTTGAAGTCTTCCTATCAGATCTCTCTGTTCTCCACAGCAATCTGGAGACGCCCTGGATTTAGGACTTGGAACAAGACATTTAGGAAAGGAGGGGAAAAGGAAGGGAGGAGAGAGCAGGGAGCAGCTAGAGGGTAAGTGGGGTTGAAATGGAAGTGTTTAATTAAGACCTAAAAGACTTAGGAAAAGTGTTATACTTCTCTCCGTTTAACAGCCTAAAAGATTTACTAGATAGGGAGCCTATACCAGAAAGAGAGCTATTACCAGAGACACCTGTTTGTATCAGAAAGACGCATCTGCACAACATGTTTACCAATCGTTTGCTCTTTTCATCTTTCTGTGAATTGTCTTCCTCCCCCTCTGAAACGCCAGAACCTTGCCGTCTTTCTGCTTAGCTCATGATAGCATATAAGCCCCAACTGCCTAACTACCTTGGTGTTGCTTATGTCTTTGTGAGGCTCCTGTATATGTAAAATTAAATTTGTTTGTTTTCCTGATGATCTGTGCTATGCCAATTTAATTACTAGGCCAGCTAAAGAACCTAGAAGGTAAGACAAAGAAATGTTTCTTCTTCAACAACACCCACACGCCACTACAGGTTCACCCACTGAACACATACCCACACGCCCTCTTTTGCCCCTGAACCAGCTGAGTAGCTTTCAGAGACGTGACACTCTGACGTAAAGGGTTTCAGCCTGTCATCTTCTACTGGTCTTTCTTCACCTACTTGACCTATCATGCCTAGGAATATTAGAAATGATTATCTAATACTCAATTGTCCAAAAAAAAGGTTTCTTTTAACTTTTGCAATGCATTCAACAATCATTTCTTGAATGAATGAGTGTAATACCTTTTCTGCAGTACTATTTCCCAAATAACTGATGGGGTCACATAACCAGTAATAGAGCAATAGATGAACATGGCTGAGAGTCTAACACCTCTTCAATTTGAATTAGGTACACAGAGACTTCTAATCTATAAACTGTTTATGATTTGTCAAGAGATCAGCTAACAAAACCAAATCAACTTTTAAAATACTTTACAACTGGAAACTCACACATTCCTGAGAATCTTCCAGTTCTAAAACCAGAGAATCAATAGTAATTTCTACCTTGCTCTTTTAACTTTTTGTAAGTCTCCTATTTTATTTCAATTACTGTAGATTTTCTTTTATGTAAGTCAATATTTATTACTTATTTTAAATCTCACTTTTCAGTGAACTTTTAATAGAATGTTAATTATTTTTCTGGTCAAAAACCAAAATCTATTATCTTACCCATCCATAAGCAGTACTTCGTTCGTGCTCCTGAGTGACATCAGCTACATAGGCAAATATCACAGAGAATGTGACCGAGAAGACTCCAGACACGGAAATCATTGCAAAATACCACCTAAAATAAAATCATTTCAATTACCAAGAAGAGAGGTAGCGTATGTACATTTTTATAAACAGAGCCAAAGATATCATGTAGAGTATAAACCAAAAAATAAATTTTAAAAATATGCATGTATAAAATATAAAGGACAACTAATAAAAGTATGATCAAGATGGAGATTAAGAAGCAGAAATATACTAATTTTGTCACTGTTTAAAAGGTGTCAGTACAAGCAGTTTCAACAAGTAAAGTTAGCTTTAAAGGAAGCCAAAACAAGAGAAATAAAAACTCTTTAAATTTCCTAGCTTTAGTTAAGAGACAGCATATATAAAAAATAACCTTACAAGAGCTACACAAAAGAAAGATAACAAAAAATATTAATGTAATTAAGTCCAAAAATTTTTATCATATGCATAGATGCCTTAAAA
>VMDR010019892.1:0-17964 GCA_007922815.1 Macrotus californicus | reverse complement strand
GGAAAAGGACGCTAATGAAGAACCTAGTAAATTCAAATTAAGTCTTTTGTTTAGGTCACAATATTATACCAATCAACATGTCTTAGTTTTGATAATTGTGCTGTGGTTGTACAAGACTTTAACAGGGAAAACTGGTTTAAACTCTGTACTATTTTGCAACTTTTCTCTATGTCTAGGATTATTTCAAAACAGAGTTTTTAAAAGTCTCTTTAGAAACACGAGAGGGTTCAGAAAAAAAACACGGGCTTGTTTAATAAACTCCAAAAACATTTTATCCCCCACCTCATGCTCAAAGATATATAAATATTATATGACCAAAATCATATTTCAACTGTATTAAGGTTGTGCAGGAATGACGTTCTGCCTTGTAACAGCAGTTGTTTCCTATTTGTGTAACTGAAGGGCTAATTCCTGGAGTTCCCTCAACACAAACGAAGCCTGCCCCAAACGTGCAGTGAAGACTCTGTTCTGGAGAAGAGCCTCTGGCCGCTTGTCTATGATGGTGTGTTCCCCTTCCTGCCATCGAGGTTCCAAATCTCTGTGTCTGGATTCCTGCAGGGCAACCTCTCCACTATAATATATTGTAATTTTGGAACTCACTACATTTTATGTGTATTGCACCAAAAGAGAAAAAAAAGAGGACTGCTTTCTGTGTGGCTAATTATAGAGCCTTACGATATCACCGCAGTGAAAATGAGATTTTATGATAAATGCCAAAGCCTCCATTTCAAAAACTGACTAGAATGACACTTAACAAAATTCGTCTAGCTAAATTTAGGGAAATAAAAGAACAGTCCAATCAAGACTATTCTCTGGCTCGGGGCCCACCTCATTTCATTTCATTGCCAATAGAATACATCTCCACGCACAGCAATCACTTGCCTTCTAGCGCTCGGCTGCGCTGAAAGCAGCAACAAGTGTCAATAACCAGATCTGGGACATGATAGCCGCTTTCTTCCATGAAAGATCTATTTATGTTTATTGCTGCCAGCTCAAGTTGGCAACATGTTTGTTGACTGTTTACAAGACGAATGAATCAAAACCTGTTCCTCTTCCTTGGCTTGCTGATGTGCAGTTTACATCCAGGCAGCCCTAGCCCTTTTCCTTTCTGACATAATACTTTTTCCCATCTCAGTGTAATACTAGAGGCCGAATCAGAGGTTCAGAATGCATTATATATTACTACTGAAAGGAGAAGAACATAAGAATGTGAATGCTTTCAGTGACTCTCAGTGTTACACTCTTTCTGAACCATCTGCCCCTTTCCTATCTTACTCTGTGCAGGCTGGATCCCTACTTCCTGGCTTGCCTATGAGTTTGGCTAATGCGGGGTGCAGGGAGAGATGGAGATGTGAAAAGAGAGAGGTCACAGTATTTTCCCTCATCTTTGTACCTGCCTTGTACCTGCCTCATATCACACCTGGCAGTGGTTGCACTGCTCGTGAGAAGTGGATTGTGCTCTAAGTGTGGATTCACCTCCCTTTCTAACATTCTGCAGCTAAACCATTGTGCATGGAATGGCTGAGTGCATGCTTATTACTGTGGTATCTCACACAACATCATCTTTGGCCTTGGAACATTTTTATGGCAAAACAAGCGTGACAGTACAGTGACCCCAAATATTACTTGTCTTAACACCACCCAGAAGCAGCTAGTGTTTGGGGATTTTTGGAGATGTTTTTTATCAAGCTGAATGGGTGTTAGATTTTGGTCAAGATTTTTTCCTGCATCTATTGATAAAATCATACTATTTTTCTTCTTTAGCCCATTAATGCAGTGGATTACATCAATTGATTTTCAAATGTTGAACCAGCCTTATATACCTGAATTATTTACCACTTGGTAGTGGGGTATAAACCTGTTTAGACATTGTTAGACTAGATTTGCTAATACTTTGCTGAGGAATTTTACATTTATGTTCATGAGAGATATTGGCCTCCACTTTTCTTTCTTGCAATGTCTTTGTCTGCTTTTGATATGAGAGTAATACTAGCCTCATAGAATGGATTAGGAAGTATTCCCTTTGCTTCTATCTCCTGGAAGAGACTGTAGAGAACTGGTATGATTTCTTCCTTAAATGTGGTAAAATTCACCAGGGTACCTACCCATATGGGCCCAGGGCTTTCTGATTTAGAAGATTATTAATCATAGATTACATTTCTTTAACTGGTACAGACCTATTCAGATGATCCACTTCTCCTTGTGTGAGTTGTGGTAGATTGTGTCTTTCAAGGAATTGGTTCATTTCATCCAGATTACCGAATCTGTGAGTACTATTTTTAGGTCCATGAAATCAGTAGTAGTGGCCCACTTTCATTCCTGATATTAGGAATCTGTCTTCTCTCTCTTTTATTCTTAGTTAACCTAGCAAGAGGTTTATCAATTTTATTGATCTCTTCAAAGAACCAGCTGCTGGTTTCAGGAATTTTTCTGTTTTCAATGTCATTTATTTCTGCTTTTAGTTTTTATTTTCCTATGCTTAAGCACTAATTGGCAGTTATGAAATATGTATTTGGGTTTAATTTGGTCGTCTTTTTCTAGTTTTTGCTGCTGTCATTGGATTTTCCTAAACTTCTTGTTAATAAAGTCTGAGACATGCAGTTTTTCTGTTGTATTTTCCTATTTTTGCAGAAGATCCCTATTAATATAGTGTACGCTGTAGGGATAGAGAAAGTATTTTGTAGTCTTTTTAAAGTATTTTTTATTGATTATGCTATTATAGTTTTCCCAGTTTACTCCCTTATCCCCCTTCCACCCTGCCTCCCAACCCTCCAGCATCCCCCCGTCCCCCGAGTTAGTTCATGTCCATGGGTTGTACATATAGGTCCTTTGAGTCCTCTGCTTCCTATACCATTTTTTATCTCTCCCCATCTATTTCATGCCTACTAATTATGCTTCTTCTTCCCTGTACCTTTTCCCCCCTATTCCTCCCTTCCCCCTCCCCACTGAAATCCCTCCGTGTAATGTTCATTTCTCTGATGCTGTTCCTGTTCTGGTTGTTTGCTTAGTTTTTGTTTTCATTGTTTTTCTTTTCTTTTAGCTTCATTTGTTGATAGTTGTGAGTTTGTTGTCATTTTACTGTTATTTTTTATCTTCTTTTTCTCAGATAAGTCCCTTTAACGTTTCATATAATAATGGCTTGGTGATGATGAACTCCTTTAACTTGACCTTGTCTGGGAAGCACTTTATCTGCCCTTCTGTTCTAAATGAAAGCTTTGCTGGATAGATTAATCTTAGATGTAGGTCTTTGCTTTTCATGATTTCAAATACTTCTTTCCTCCAGCCCCTTCTTGCCTGCAAGGTTTATTTTGAGATCACCTGATAATCTAATGGGAACTCTTTTGTAGATAACTGTCTCCTTTTCTCTTACTGCTTTTAGGATTTTCTCTTTGTGTTTAGTCTTAGGTAACTTAATGATGATGTGTTTTGGTGTGTTCCTCTTTGGGTCCAACTTCTTTGGGACTCTGGGCTTCCTGGACTTCCTGGAAGTCTATTCACCAGGTTGGGGAAATTTTCCTTCATTATTTGTTCACTAAGTTTTCAATTTCTTCCAGTTGTTCTTCTCCTTCTGGCACCCCTATAGTTTGGGTATTGAGACGTTTCAGGTATTCTGTAATCTTACAGTGAGGTACCAGTCCATTAGTGAATCTGCCCCAGGTCTGTGACCTTTATCCGGGTTTCTCGGTGCTCTTCTCCCTTAGGTGATACAGGAAAGCTAGAGAGGGCTGGAGAAGGCTATTTCCCTTGTCTTGGGTCAGTTAGGCTCTGGCAAAACTTGATGGCAGGCTTATTAAAAAGCAGTGAATGCTTTGGACATGTCTCAGTACAGCTACTTTTCCACTCTCAGTGCTGGAAGCACAGGTTTGTTTGTTTTTTTCCTGATATTCACTGTGAGAACGTGGGCAGGTTTCTGGAGGTAAAACTCACAAAAGGATAAGATTCCCCTGAGCCTGGGCTCCCCTGGAGATTTTCAAAATCAAATTTGTCTGTCTTGAGCCTCCGGCAATTTCCAGTTGCAGTTTGGGTTTTTCTGCCCAGGTACTTCTTTCTGAGGCTGTCTCTGCTCCCGGGCTTCTGCTCAGTAACTACGATGCTCTCTGTCCACCTGTCTGTCTCTTCAGTTTTAGGGCCAGTGGTTTGTTTGGTGACTTCAATTCTCCAATAACTCTAAGAATAATTATTGATTTTCAATGCATTGATCATTTGTAAGGCTGAGAGTGATGACTTCCAAACTACTGATGTGCTAGACCAGAAATTTGAAGTTCTCAGCCTGTGATTTTAGTTACGAGAAGTCCAAGATAGGACACATACAATGGAATATTACTTGGCTATAAAAACAAATAAAATGTCACCACTGTGACACGTGGATGGACCTAGGTGGTGTCGTGTTAAATGAGTCAGACAGAGAAGGACAAACACCCTATGATTTCACTTACATGTGGAATCTAGAAAAACAAAGTAAACAAACAAAACAGAAACAAACTCATGGGTAGAAAAAACGGATGGTTACCAGATGGAAGGACGTTGACTGAAAAAGGGGAAGGGATTCAGAAGTGCTAATTGGCAGTTACAAAATATTCACGGGGATGTAAAGTACTTCACACAGAATATAACTAATATTATAATAACTATGTGTGGTGTCAGATAGGTACTAGACTTTTGGGGGGATCACTTCATAAGTTATATAAATATCTAATTGCTATGCTGTATGCCTGAAACTTATATAACACTGAATGTCAACTGTAATTGGAAAATTAAAAAAATTATTTTTAAGTTGACAACATACAAAATAACCATTACCAGGGGAGTGGAATAAATATATTGTGTTATTGCTATATAATAAATTAACATCAATAAAGATTTAAAATGAACTAGACTTTTCTATGTCAATACTAATGAATAGCATAAATATTTTGCTTAGAGAAAAAGTCAGATTTATTTCAATACTATTTATATAAAGTTTGGGGACATGCAGAAAAACATTGTGTAATAGTATTTTGGCATACGTACATGTATAATAAGTAGAAAGTAAACAGAAATGTAAAGGAAGAGCAACATTCAGATTCAGTTTTGGAGTTACTGGACAAAGGGAAAAGGCAAGAGGGGTGCAGGGCGGAGGCAGGAAGGGGTGCACGGCGAGCTTCCACAGTGCTGGTGACATGCCCTTTCTGACTAACAGCGACTTTGTAAGCAGTAATCTTTATACCTTTTTTCCTCAAACATTGCCAAATAAATAAACACCCATACTTTGTAATAATATCACTATTAAAATTAATGAAGTAGAATGATGCACACAGATTTGGAAAGATCCCCACAACACTGTTTTCAAAAATCAAGCATACAACCACATGAATAAAATGAGCATGTCCAAGAATGAGTCGATAACGCACAGAAAGGTTTCCGTATCGAACTTCAGTAAGGGCTACTTCTGAGGACAGCTGGAGTTCACGGCATAAAAAAATGAAGAAAAGCCATTATGGATCTTGCCTGCTTGTGTATTGCTTGACTCTTACAAATGAATGTATTTAGTAAGGTGACAGAAGAAAATGACATTGTTCCTCTCTCCTAAAACGTTTAAACCTTATATAGGATAATAATGAGGAAAGAAAATAATGAGGAGGAAGGATAGAACATAAAGTGAGAAGGTTACGCAGGGAAACAGACACTCAAGATTCCAAACTGAAGCACTGAACTTAAGGTGAGGAATCTGCTCTCAGAAAACTCGTCACAGCACATTTGTCAAGGTGGAGCAGACTCAAGAACACGTGGGTAGTAAGCAGAGGTGGAAAATGATGGCTCAGAACCCAGGGATCTAAGTTCTTTAGAATGAAATTCCTAGAACAGCATGATAGCACCCTTATTCAAAGCCTAATGGTTCTCTTTCTCTGTATTTTTAGACAGTATAATCGTGATATCACCCAATGAATGGCTCATTCAAAGAGACACCCAAAGAAGCGAATGTGCCATCTGAAAAAGGTTTGCTTCCTTTGTAGTCAGTTAATAAATCTGAAAGAGGAACTTCCTCGTTGTTCGCTTGTGATTCAAAATTGTCAGCTCTTGGCATTGATTCTATATTTTGGTTTTGTCCAGGAAAAGGACAGAGATTTCCTTAGACGGATGACTATGCTCTCGAATGATTGTGTAACACTTAAAACTTGATAAAGGTTTAATATACACATTTTGAAATTAGAAATTATAATCTTAAAATTTTGATAGTGTTATAAAAATTAAAATACATCAGAGATTACAAAATATTTTAGAAACTGGGGGAAAGAATATTTTTTGCCAAAACTTGACATTTAAAACCTTATGATGATATGGTTAGAATATTTATATTCAATGATCAGAGACGCAAATAAGTACACAGTAAGAGAAAACCATAAGGGGGTAAAGTTCTATTTATATTTATGAAGGCTCTGTCCCTTGCTGGGTCTTAGTTATACTGAATAAGGAGCTATATTATTCAGTAGCTGTTCAGTAAGAATTGCAAGTTAGTTTGGTGTTTGTTTTCCCTGGCACATTGAGTAGCTCTTGTTTGCTCTCCCAGGAACAGAACACTCAGCCTTCCTGAGGCAGGCAACATTGCTATTTTTAATTTACCCATAGAACATATTAGTGACAGAAAGCGCAGTCTTTTCATTTAAGTTGAAAGTGAATGGACCAGCTTTGTACATTAGTAGATAAATCACATGGGCTATTCTGTTAGTCAGAAGAGCACTCCAACCTGTGTTTATTTGTCCTATACCTTACAAATATATATATATATAACAGTGCCTCCAGCAGACCATATTGTATTTCAACGCAAAGTTCTTTCACAGTCCTGTACAAAATCGCCCTAGGTGTGTGTTGGCATAATTTTAATTATTTCTTTATTCTGTAAATCAAAATTATTAAGCTAAGTTGGGTAGCAATTTCTTTACGACGAGGTAGCCTGTCAGATCTAAAGGGCGATGCTTTTTCACCCACACCCACACATCTTTAATTATTCCCATTCTCTTAACTATGATCATCACTTTCCCCAGCACCTGTTTTCTTTCTTATTGATCCTCTGCCACGGAGAGTCCATAACTATTAAGACATTAACACCTTGATAGAAATTCAGATGTCATCTTCATTGACTACGACATCAGCAGAAAACAATTACACACTTGCAATGTGACGTTTTCATGATTTTACCTAAGAAGCAAATAAAACCTATTTTCTGGAGGTCAGAAAGTAAACAAGAAAGAAAAGGGCTGTATGTTGTACATTTTGCAGGAATTACCTTTTCAGAGAAAATTACCTGCCATAAGAAAATAAGTAAGTTAAAACCTAATCTTAATTCCTAACAACAATAGTCGGCAGTTAGTGTTTATTTACTGAGAACCAGGCTCTGTTTTAAGTGCTTTACTTGCACCCTCTACTTAATAGCTGCAGTAACCTTACAGGGTATAAAACTTCATCTCATCTTACCAACGACAAAACTGATACACAGGGAAAGTAACTTGCCCAAAGCACACAGCAGGATTTGCAAGAAATCGAAACCAGACAGTTTGGCTCAAATGTGTCCCTTTAATGTTATCATTACTGTTTCCACATCCTACTCACATCCAGTGTGCGCTAGCATCCTGTCCACACTCAGCATCCTTCTTTATCTCTAATCACTGCCGGGGGATAACAGAACTACCTAAAATTGTACTCTGAACATCAAAACCAGCACATGCCAGACCTACAGTATCGAGTCCTACTGAAACCTAAAGTAAACAGAGAACAATTTCCTTTTTATTTCTAGTACTTGTAACTGTAGCTTTGGGAGTTCTATAAGCATATTTTTCTTTTTTTTTCTGATATGTATTTTCTATATTTTCTCTACAATCTTTTTGTTCACCATGTAGGTTGTTATTATTCTTCTCCTGACTCCCTACCTAGAAAATAGGCTTTTCTTCTTTTATGATGTTTCCTATAAAAACACCATCCTGCTGTTTAAGATCAACTGGCCCCTATGTCTGTTAGATAGCATCAACTTCCTATGTGTCCACATTGGGATAGATCTTCACACTGTCACAGGAGAGAATTTTCGTTTCCTGTGCGAACACCGTCTGCTTCTACTTTACCCCCCTTCGTTCTTTTCTGCCTGTGCGCAGCAATGGCAAAAGGTCAGGTCTATTTTACATAAAATATATATTTGCCACCTGGTGCTTTTCCCGATTAAAAAAAATCAGTTTCTCAACCTGGTTTCACAAATTTGATGGAGGCAATTTCAGATTCTTAGGAGAGACTTGGAAACAGTGGCATACTTTTTCTCAGGTATAATAATAACCTCTAGATTATTCTGCGACAGTTTCTAAATGCTACCTTAATCACAATGGGGAACGTTAATGAAGGTCTGTGCCACATGAAATGGGAAGTTGAAGGTCACATGAAGCTTGATATACTTAATAAAACTAACTTCGAGTTTCATGAGCATTAAATCAGTGGTTATGAACTATTTCCTCGAAAGATGGGGAGGAGGGCATCAAAGACTCACATTTCGTGCAAAAGCCTTTTCCACAGAGACTAATAAATCATTCGCTGAGTGGTCCTCTACCACCATAAATGCCAAGATGAGGCCAGTTCCCACCTCAGTGAATATGAACTGGCATGGGCACTCTTAGAATGAATTTTATCTACCGAAGAAACTTCAACTATATTTGAATTTAAGCAAAGGGAGAAAATTACAATTTCTCTGGTGCTTCACTCGTGTCCACTAGGATCCTAGGTGTTTTCGTATATTGCTATTTCACTGAAGTGTCAATAGCCGTCTGTTGAAGGTGTTCATATTATTAACCACCATTTTCACAGAAGAGGGAACAGAGACTTACAATGCTTGACTTAGTTGTCCGGGATTCAAATCACTGCTCTATCCATCATTTAGTCTCTTCTGAAGAAGTACATTTGAGCTTCACTAAGGATTGACATGAATGGACCAGTCATTAAGGATGTGCATGCAGACAAGAAATGCCTTTGTTTCCCAAATATCCATATCATGTTCATTATTTTATTCTAAAATGCAAATTTCTAGGGACAGGTAACATAATATTCTATATCAGTCATTGATGCTTTAGTATGAGCAAGTTTTTTAACTTCTTTCTGGAAGGCAGCCTTTAATAAAGGAAAGTACTTGGGAAAAGGGTGCATCAGGAGCAGCTTCAAGGTACACTTCAAGTACCACAAATTGTTAGCTCTTTATGGTTACCTTGCCTATGGGCAGAATATCAGAATTTCCACTTTTCAATGGAAAATTAGAAATATAAAGTGTACAGCTCTAAGCTGCATAATTAGACTGCTTTATTGAATTCACTGAGAGCTTCCATGGCTCTGAAATTAGTGGAAGAAATTTTTTTTCCTGGTAGATAGTTAACACTTGTCAAACATGTTTTAAAAAGAAATCTGTATGTGTCTCCTGAGTTTATCTGGGATTATTTCACTAAAGAGGAGATAGTTGTGATCTAACCTTTGGAAAAATCTCTAGATTTCTATTTCTTTCACAAGAAATCTCCCATTATTTGTGAAAAGGAAACTAAAGACCCAAGTCACATACATGTTCCAAAAAAACAAAGCAATCCCAAAGCTGTAGCGATTCCTTTCACTTATTTATTTCTAGTATGAATATTAAGATCTTTTCCTGTGTCAACTATTCTAAGAAGAAAACTATAACTAAAGGGAAAGACAATGGGACATTTTTAGCATTGAGAGAAAAGTGACAGTTTTGTTTCCTAAGTCACTTTGGTAATAATTAATAATTAACATGGTATGTCTCTAGATAGCAGCTTTTTTTCCCCCTATCAGGGGTATTTTCTACACTCTCTAAACACAGCTGATAGACGTAAAGTCATAAAATCTTCATAACATCGAAGAAACGCTTGTCTACAGTGGCAAGCAAGAAAGTGCTTACCTATCATATCTCTTCAGCCCTTGGTGGAGGGTGTTGCAGCTATGCTTCCTGCTCTGTCAGCTAAACCCACTGAAGATTAAGTGCTATGTACATAATAGCCAGTTAGCACAGGTCTGTCTTGGAGGCTGGCAGGTGTTTCCATGAAATTGTGCTTCACCTGTCACTGCACATAGGGAAGCCAGCACCTGGCAACCTAACAAACAGCACACTCCTTAATTGCTTTGAAACAGCACAAGCAGCAGCTGCCACTGCTAACGTTGTTAAGTAAACAACAGGTTTTGCACCTGCTCTGGCAAAATCCTGACCTTACATTGGCCAATCAGGTGACACCAAGTAACATAGGCAGCCGGTCCGAATGCAAGCAACCTAGGAGATTAGTAAAAGTCCATCAGTATTGACTCTTTCCCTCAAATATGTGATATTTGTCCCCTGGTTGCCTCTGGAGGGCATTTAATTCAAACCCTCTATATAAAAATCAGAGTAAGAACATTTGCCTTATGAACAGTTCCTTTTAGTTCTTCTTCTTCCCTCCTCTGCTCTCTTTTGAAGATGATGAGAAAAGATGACTTAGCTCTTCTTTTTTTTTATTTTGGGTGTTATCAATGATACCTATCTACAGACCTAGAATGAAGGCCAAGAGTGGGCAAATGAACATCCTCCCACTGACCACCCAAAGATCCACGCTTTCAGCCCTCATGACAAAAAAAAGGGGCTGCAACAAAATATATTTGTGTATAAATAGGCCAGCTTGACGTGAGAGCAAGCAGCTCAGCTTTTATCTGCTGAAGCAAGAGTGAAGTCCCGTTTAATACCGCCTCACACTTACTATGCCCCTCAGCCTCCACACACACGTATGTTCTTCTGAGATTTTTAGCAGGATCTACTCCAAGGCTCAGTGAGAAACACAGTTCAGGTTTTAGGGAACACAGGCCAGAAAAATGGAACACAAAGGGGCCATGGAGAAACACAACCTCAAGGTGTTTAAGAGAATTTTCCTTGATCACAATTTCTGCAAGCCATCAACGTCTCTCTCAATGGAGAAAGCATTGGATTTGAATAGAAAACACATGCACTTCTAGGTGGGGATGGACAAACCATATATGGTTAATTCATAAAGCAAATCATTCAATATTCTCAGAGTCAACAGATGACAATGAATTGGGCTTGAGTCAAAATTAATTTGTATGCAGTTTAATCCTCAGAACAAGTCTCCTTGTGACTCCACTGTTTTCTAAAAATGGTAAAGGGCTTTGGTTTATCAGAGAGCGAGTACATTTTCAACAGAGAAAAACACACACAATAATATAAGCTGAGCCTTGAGAAGAGGAGAGAAAAAAGAAGAATTGTGAACCACGGGTGGAAATATGCTAGAAGATGCAATGTTTTAGGCTCTTTCATTTTCATCACAAACACACAGAAAATTCAACACAGTAGAACAAAGACTGGATAGGCCCCAAGGCAAATGATCAAAAGTCTGTGTCAGAATCCGAAGCTAACAGAGCGTTTTGCTTATGGCTTGTTTATGCCACTTTTATCAAAAGGAATAATGCAATTGTGTGCTAGTCTGAGGCTGAAGAATATTCCCAATGAGCTAAGTTAATTATTCAGCACTATTGATTTGGGAGAACATTTCTGCAAAATTATATTTCTTTTTCTACTTTAATATTTCTAAAACTTATATAACAATTCCCTAAAATTATTATTGAGCCAAAACACTAGTTTTTACAACATGCTTGAAACAGCTGCTCAATTTGCTATATGAAACACATCTATTTATATATTTTCAATAAAATAACATATAAGGTTTGTACCTTGTAGATAATAAATGAAGCATAATGATAAGAATGTAAATTTTTGATTTGGGACTATCTCTTGGGTTATACTAACCACTAAAAGACTAGTAGTGTATAATTGGAGATAAATATACTCAGAAATTTATGGGGAAATCTCTAGGGGCTTGTTGAATCCAATTTGTTAAAGTTACCAAAAACAATTAGATGATTTTAGCCAAGACCTATAGGTTCTATCAATGAATTGGGAACAAAACAGTGAAAAAGTCCCTCTACCATTTTTCTCTTTTTCTATCCTTTCTTTTAACACCTGCCGTAACATCAAAAGGAACCAGATATTCAAGACACAAAGAAGGGGCCAGGGTCACAGTCTGGATAACTGTAGGACAGAAGTAGTACTATTTATTCTTGAAATACACAGACAAGTTTTTGAGGAATATAAATAGAATTATACAATGAGAACTAATTTTCCAGTTATGAAAGGGGGCGTTATGACACCTGAATTCCAGAGTCTTTGTGCCTTGATATGTGAATCTGAGAACATTACTTGGCCTGAACTTCAAAGTCTTACTCTGTACAAAGGCAGTAACTCCCTGACATTCATGGAGCTACTGCAGGAAATAACTGGTCAGGATGGCAGTGAAAGCTGGATGCTTAGCTGTTCAGCTCTACTGGTGTGCCAATTTATAAAGATATGGGTGTGGCTATATCTTTTCAAAAGTAACAAGACAAGTAAAAACATCTTAAAATTGTTGTTTTTTCCTTAAACTAGTCTCAATTTTTTTTAAAAAAAAAAACCGCATAACTGACAGTGCATGCGGGTGAGAAAGGTGAAGGGCAAGAAGGAGGGATCGATAAATAGTTTCAGGAAGGCTAGCATCTACATAAAAAGAAAGATAGATCTTTTGTAAGTAACATGGAATAGTATGGTAAGGCTCTATACTCAGAGTTTTGTCTTATACATAATAGAACCTAAATAATTATTCACTTAAAATTTGTACCACATTTATGAGGTGTAGTTTACCTACAATAAAATGCATGTTTTAAATAGGCAGTTTAATGGGTTTTAACAAATGTATACACTTATATAACTACCACCTTTATCAAGATGTGAAATATTTCTATCACCCAAGAAAGATCTCTTATGCCCAAAATCACTGCCTCCCTTCCCACCCCCAACGAGCAACCACTGACCTAAATTCTGCAACTACATTTAACTTCACCTGTTATAGAAGTTCATATACATGAACCATACAGTATACATTCTCTTATCAGCATGCTTTGCCCGACATGTTTATGAGATTCATCATGTGATTGTATCAGTAGTTCATTCATTGTTATTGCTGACTAGTGTTCCATTGCAATAACATGCCATAGATTATTTATGTATTCACCTGTTAACAGATACTCAGATTGCTCCTAATTTCTGACTACTAATAATAGGATGGTATAAACATTTAAACACAAATGTGGACTGCATTATCCTTTAAGGTGTCAAGTTTACTGGTGTAAAGTTATTTATAACAATTGCAATATTACCTATTTCCTGCTTTCCTGCTTTCTTTTTTTTAATTGAGTAATACTATGATCTTTCTTTCTTTCTCTTTCTTTCTCTATCTATCTATCTATCTATCTATCTATCTGTCTATCTCTTTCTCTCTCTGAGTTCTAGCTATACTTCTTTGGTTTGTGTTTTGTGCTTCAACCACAGTCACCTCAAAGGCAACTACTGCAGTTAAAGTTATCAAAGGGATTTGAAGCAAAAGAAGGCTGATTTTCTGAGGTACCAGAGAAGGGAACTGTCACAGCCCACTGTGTGAAATACACTGCTTCATACGCAACATGAGAATCTGACAAGGGCACGCTCCCATTTCCCCTGTGCCAGTTATCAAGTCACTGACTCAGCTCCAAATTCAGTCTTCTCCAACCTGCGTCGCCTGCTCCATGACAACGCAATTTCCCTGTAAATACCTTTCTTTTGTTGAATGCCACAGTGTTAAGTATTGTCAGTAGAAGGTTCTGGAGGGAGACTAGATTTCTTCCAGGTTCTGATGTGCTCCTCTCTAGGCTCCTGCACAGTGTGTCTTCCTCGTTGACAAGCCAGCAGTGTTCTACTGTTGAGCCAACAGTACTCTACTGTTGAATCTAGTTTTTAGACCTGAGAAAATTCACAGACCCAGAGCCCCTTCACTGAAGAGTAATTCTGGTCCCCATGAGGAAGGACACTGTACCACTGCCACAGATACATTATATGTGTGTGTGTATGTGTGTGTATATATATTTTTTCACCCGAGGACCTTTTTTTTTTCATTGTTTTTAGAGAGAAAGGAAGAGAGAGAGACAAACATCAATCAGTTGACTCCCACATGTGCCCAGACCCAAGATCAAACCCATCACCTAGGTGTGTGCCCTGAGTGGGAATCAAACCCACAACCTTTTGGTTACAGGATGGTGCTCCAGCCAACTGAGCTACACCAGCTGGGGCCATACTGTAAATCTTTATTTAAGGCTCCCCATAAAGGACCTGTGGCCATTTACTAGAATTATTGTGCACTAGTGAAGTGGAATACTCAAACCTTTGGACAATTACTAGATATTGGCTTTGAATTGAGGTCAATTCCTGGGGAACCAGAATACCGATG
Source organism: Macrotus californicus (assembly GCA_007922815.1). Classification (NCBI taxonomy): domain Eukaryota; kingdom Metazoa; phylum Chordata; class Mammalia; order Chiroptera; family Phyllostomidae; genus Macrotus; species Macrotus californicus. The sequence goes on along the minus strand of VMDR010019892.1, from coordinate 3,619 downwards.
TGGGTTGGGTGACAGATAGAATAATAGCTCAAAACCAATTTACAGTGAGCCAAGTTAGTCCCTAGACCCAGCTTGTGCTTATGTGCCCAGCTTCTGAATATATAATTAGAATAGAGAGTCTTGACAACTCATTCTCCATGTGGACTCTGATTCGTAGGATTTGGACTCTTCTTACAGAAAGGGCTAAGTGAAAGTCTCTGGAACTTCCCGGCCCCCATGAAGATATACCAGAAGCACAGTGCATAACTGAGGGAATTCCAGATATCCATGCCATCATTAAACATTTGAACACAGCAAAAGTGGTGAAACCTACAATATCCATGTATTTCTCAACAACTGAAACTGTGGAGAAATCAGGTCGATATTGGAGAATGAATATGTACTATTATAAGCTTAATGAGGTGATGACTCCAACTGTAGCTGCTGTTCCAGATGTACTAGATTCACCGAAACAGCATGGACCTTGTCACTGTGTATGCAGCTGTACAAGGTGCAGCCAGGAGTACACTTCCAGAGACCTGACTCAGGTCTCCTGCTCTCTGCAGACGTGTAGTCTGCAAAACCTTTGATCTTTTGGACATTTAGTAAAATATTGCACTGGTCTACTATATGGAGAATATTGTAATTATTCAATATGATCAACTGAAATTGACAAGCATTTTAGATGCGAGCTAGAGGGCACCAGGTAGACAAAATCTAGGGGTCCACCTCAGTGAAATTTCTGAGATCAATAGTTTGGAGCCGGTGAAATAGCTCCTTAAATGTGGAAGATAAATTGTTGCACTTCACATCACCCCCCATGAAGAAAAGATATTTGTTAGGCCTTTTTAGATTTTGTAGGCCACTTATACCCACTTGAGTGTAGAGTGGAGTCTATCTAAACATTCATCCATGAGGCTGCCAGTGTTTAGTGGAGAACAGAGAAAGAGAAGACTCTGAGTAAGTTTGGTCTGTGGTACAAGCTGTTCTATCACTTGGGGCTTATGATTCAGCCTGTGTGATGCTAATCAGTATCTGTGGCAAATAAGGATGCTGCATGGAGAAACTGGCCGCACCAACAGGGACAATTACAGTGTGTGTCTCTAAGGTCCTGGAAGAGCTATATCTTCATCTATTTCTATTTCTCTCTAGATAGCTCTAATTATATTTGTATCTATATACAGAAAACTATTCATCTTTCTTTAAATGATTTGTTGTTCCACTTATTTAAGCATTCACTGGTTGCTTCTTCTATGTGCCCTGACCAGGGATCGAATCTGCAGCCTTGGTATATCAGGAAAACACTCTAACCAACTGAGCTACCTGGCCAGGGCCTGGAAACTCTTCACCTTTTAAGAAAAAGCTGTGTGTTCTGGTTTTCTACTGGGCCTTAGTAGAAAATGAGCAGCTAACAATGTGTCCCATGGATCTGAGAATACCTCGAGAACTTGGCTGTCTGACCTACAAAATCATAGATGGGCAGTGGCAGCAGCAGCGATCCATCACCAAAGGAAACGGCAGAGAATGGTGCATGACGGATCAAGCTTGGGCAGGTCCACAAGGTCTGAGTGAGCTGCATGAGCAGGAGGCGCTGGCACTTGCAACATCAAGTAACATTGCGTGGCCTCTCAATAACACCCCTATGGGCTCCTGGGGGGCTTCTTATAATCAGTTGTCTGAAGGAGGGAAGAAAATCAAGTCTGGTTTCCAAATGGGTCTTTAAATACAACAGTACTAATTGAAGGTGGGTACATACAACACTACAGTCCCCAGGTTATTACAGCAGTGAAGGCAGGTCTTCTCAATGGGCAGGATCTTGAGCAGCACATCTGGTTATTCACTCTGTCTGGAGTGGCGGGGCAAGAAATGCCGATCTTCATGATTCTTAGACAGTTACTAATGATGTGGCTGAAGGGTCAGGGAGCTGGATTAGGCAGTGAGGGACAAGGACGTCTGGGGAAAGAGTATATGAAGGGGACAAGAGCTGCTGCAAGAAAGGCACGGCATCCCACCCAGATCCTCCTCCCCACCCCCTACTGAACCAGAGCTCTACATGGGGCAGCATGGTGGCAGCAGGGAGGCAATCAATGCTGACACCCTTGGGACACCGGAGAAAACCTTTGTAGCTGAGGGAGGAAACCACTACCTCTCCTCCTGGCAGATGGACAGTACCGAGCCCAGGATCACGGCTCAAGGAGAGACAGGAACCCTGGGAAGGCCACACCTGTGATACCCAGGGACAGTGTCTACCTAAAATTGAGGCACAATGACAACCATCCCAGCAAGCTTTTTTTTTTTTAAAAAAAATAGATATCTAAACTTTATATAAAAAGCCAAAGGACCTAGAATAGCTGAAATTATTCTGAAGGAAAAGGTAGGGGTTGCTATGTTTTCTTTGGTTTTTCCTCTGCTTACTTTTAAGAGTTTTCTTTATTACAACTGGCTTTTTGGCCTAGATGTGGTTTTCTTTATATTTATCTTGAATTTCCTAAGTTGCTATTTTCTTTTTAATCAAATCTGATTTTTTAAATAATGTGTTTTCAAGTATTCTTTTCTCTCTCATTCTCTCTCTCACTCCTGTTTTTACTATAAGGCTATGTCCTCATGTTTTCAATCTTTGTCTCTCTTTGCTTCCATGTGGATGATTTCTATTGACTCGTTTTCTATTTCAATAACTCTTTCTTCTGTCTGGTCTGGTGTTACAACCTCCCTGCCCACCTATCCAATAAATAATGTTATTTTAAATAATCATCAGTTCTTGGTTTTCTATTTGGTCCTTTTTAGGTGTTTAAATTATTTCCTAAAATTCATCATCCCTTCATTCATAACATCTATACATTTCCGTGGCTTCTTTGACATGTTTATTATAGTTCTTTTAAAATTCTTGTTTGGTAACACCTACATCTTTATCATCCCTGTATTTGTATTTTATGACTAATTTTTCTCCTTGTCCATCAGTCGTCCTGCTTTTTTGCTTGTCTTTTTAATTATTTTTATTGTATGCTGAATGATATGTCTAAAAATGTGTGTGTATTATTTGTTTTGTTTTATTTTTTTAAGAAAAAGGAAAACAGTTTCCTTTGTTAATGTTAGGTAGCTATCTTCATTAGCTCTAAATAAATATATGCTCATTATCTGGTGATTACTTACAGTTTCAGTAAAGTTAGGATGCTATATGAAAATTATATATGGCCCATAGATACAGAGTGTCCCTGCCCAAACACAGAAAGATTCCTTTCCTAAGGTAGAAGTCAGATACTAAAATGAATAAAAATTTAATTTTTAAAAACCAAATGCCATAAAAATCACCCTAATCCCATCACTCCCTTTTTAAGTATTTATACGAAGTAAATTTATCACTTATATCAGACTCCAAAGGAAATCATTACTAACATTTTGATGAATATAATTTAAAATATTTCCACATTGGATATTTTTGCTATTCTTACACACATAGCCATAGGTAGATATAATCACATCTGTATTTTTATTCAAAAACTAGAATAACATAGCACATATTGCTTTCTAACCTGCTTTCCTCGCTGTCATTCTTCTAAGACAAAATGTACAGGTGTTGTTCTTCTCAGTTGTTACAGAGGGTACCACTGTGGTTGTAAACACAATGTATATCAATGGTCTT